>OV651816.1:93164286-93381137 GCA_927349885.1 Psylliodes chrysocephalus | reverse complement strand
AGGACTTCCAAAAGTTCATCTTTTTTATATTTTTCATCAAAATACAAATCGTGATTTATTAAAAATTCTTGAATTTCATCTTTCTTACAGTTTTTATTAGGTATTTTCTCCTTAAACCTGGAGTGATATGAAGCATTGTCCATAATTATAACACTTTTTGGCTTTAAATTAGGCAACAGTGAATTCGTAAACCATTCTTCAAAAATATCGGAATTCATATTTGAATGGTAATCAATCTGGCAGCTATCAATTTTTTTTTCCAATTAATAGTAAGGCATTCAACTCAATCGTCCTCTGAGCCACAGTTTAATATTATCAGTCGATTGCCTTTATTTGGAGGGATACCTAAGGCTTGGTAATATTTATTATCGTTTGTCCAGCCCTTTTTTGCTGTATCATGCGAATCATACCACGTTTCATCCAGAAAATAAATTGGCCTGCTTTCTTTTTTATATTCACGAATTTTTTGCAAATAAGAATTTCTCCAGTTTACTATTCGTCTTGTTTCCATCACTGTGCTTCTTTTATCTATCGTTTTTTATTTAAAACCGATTTTTTTTAGCCAATTATACAATGTAGACTTTTTTATATTTGTATCGAAATAAGTTTCACTCAAGCGTCTATGTATAATATCAAGAGTGGGAATGGTATTTTGTTCATAAAGTTCATACACTGTATTCACAATGGATTTGGCCATGGATGGATCTAATTTTTTTTGCACACCTTTGTCTTCACGGACTTTTCGGCTATAAATTCCATTTTTTATAATTTGGTTTATTTTATAAACCGATATACCAGTAAAAAACGCTGCTTCTTGAACGGTAGAAGTGTTTTCGATACATCCACGTTTTAACAAATTTTTATAAACATTTAAACAAATTTGCTGGGACTGTTCATTTAAGAAGAGTTTATTTTTTATTTGCGTAGGCACTGCATTAGTTTCTCCATCACTGTTTGATGTACTGGTGCTCGGAATACTATCCCACGGTCTCCACATAGTTAATAACTAAGATGAACAAAACTCCACTGAAAGTAAAAATAATTATTTTTATTCAAATACGTTTCATTTTCCTTTTCGGCATTGGTAAAAAATTCGGCTCTTTAAATGGACAAAGACAATATGCCGACAAAGACAATATGCCGACGAAGGCAATAGCCGACAAAGGCAATAGCCGTCAAATGCGATACACCGCCAAAAACAATATACTTACAGAAGCAGTATACCGACAAAGCTATTCACGCTTCTTGGAGAAAAAACGCAAAATTTTATCTAAAACAGTGAAATCGTTGAAGGAAAACATCAGGTATAAATCCTACTTATTTTATTCTAATTAGGTATATATACTATTTTAAATCTTTAAATCGAAAGAAACATATACCTATAATATGTACATATAATTAAATTATTAAGTAAAAACATATATCTCCGTCTATGGGCGGTCTATCAAAGAGTTAGTTTAGCTGACTTCCGACAAGCAACCCGTTCCCTATACCAATTTTTTTTCAAATTATTCAAACAGGTGCCGAACTTTTTTTGCGTTTGCGGTATTCCTTTATAGTTGACTTATTGTTTGGATGTACTATAATATTTGTCATGGTCGTGGACAACAGAATGAATTTAAATAAGGCGTTGTGATATCAATAATAAATATTTAATGAAAAAAAAAAAAAAAAAAGAAACTGATGTCAATTCCATCGTCTTGGAGTTTGTTTCATTTTTAGGAAAGCAAGCATTATTTAAAAACGTCAAAAAGCTGAAGGACACTGGTGTAGCAATAGCCAATGAGACTTCGTATAAAGACAGAAAATAAAAAAAATAATTTAATCTTTTGTAAATTTACACTATTATATTTTGCTTACTTTATTTATAATCTTGGTGGAATTATTTATTGGTTTGTTTGGTGTTTTTCTGTTTAGGTTTGATAAACATGGAATTTGTGCCTTGGTCATTGGAATTCTCGATCATTATTGTCAAAAATAAATTTTATTAGACGAACTTGGAAATAAAAAATACGACTTATTTGCCATATCGAAATCCTGGTTAAAAAAGAACATATCTGAAGATTCGATTAAAATTGCTGGGTATAAATGTTATAGAAATGATCAGAATGATAAAATTGGAGGAGGTGTTTGTATTTATGCTAAGGAATTTTTAAAAATTAAAATAATAGACGATTTCAGCAGTAATGAATTTTACGAATAGCTATGGGTAAGTCTAAGTGTTAATAATGAAACCTCCATGATGGGGAAGTCAGAGCACTTTTTTGTCGGGTAAAATACTTATTTTGAGAGTCTACAAGATCAACCCTTCGATTCTAGTGTGGAACTCCCGGTTTTCCTAGTGTAAGTCCGGATTACCCACTAAAACTATCTCTGATTTGCCATCCTGACATAACGGAAATTATCCTTGTGAGATGTCCGACATCATGTCAGTGGTACAATTGTTCATTTATTGGTTCCTTATCGTCTCCCTGTCTTTATGTTCCTTCATCGACATAATATTTTTGATATATCGGTTTTTTCTTATTCTTCAACATTATTTTTATCATATTTGTATCGTTTACCTCTTCACCTATTTATATCTCCATTTGTGTTCTCTGGACATGCCATCTTTCGCACTTATATAGTGTGTGAACAGGGTCATGTACTTCGTTACTGTAACTGCAGCCATCATCTTCATTTTTTTTATAAATCTCCCGAATGTGCCATGTTCTGTCAAGGCCTGTGTCAGAAAGTATTCCAGTGTTCTAAATTTGAATTCACTCCATGTCTTCACGTTTTTTATTATATGCCTTGTCCATGCCGCAGTCTGGTCGTATGTCTCCCACTGGGTTTGCCATTCCCTGTAAGTGACCTTCCTTTTCTCCTTTCTTGTCTCTTCCGTGTGTCCGCCCTCTCTTTTGTGGAGCCAGCAGGTTCATTGACGGGATCCCGATAATCACCTGTATAGCTCTCGCCGATTTCGTTCTGTAGGCCATTGCCACCCTTAACACAACTTTTTTTGGACACTTATCATAATGTTGCTGTATTTTTTGTGCTTTAGATATATTCTACCCAGTTTGGCACAGCATACAACATTATCGACTGGACAACACAGTAAAGCAGGAGCCTTTTTTTGGCGTCTGGGACTTCCTATATTTCTTGATATCCTCATAAGTGCCGCCGTTCTAGTTTCTGCCTTTTCGGTTACGTATCTTATGTGGTGTCCGAAACTCATGCCTTGATCTAACATTACCCCGAGGTATTTTATTTTTTTCTTTGCTCGATTCGTGTGCCTAGTTCTTCTATGTTGAGGTCATCTTTCCTACCGTTCCCTTTTAAAATTACGATTTCTGTTTTTTGCGGAGCTAGCTCTAGTTCGTTTTTCACATCCCGACTGCATCCGCTGCCATGATCGCTAGATGGTTCAGTAGTTGGATGTCGTTTGCATGAACTATTAACGCGATGTCATCTGCGTATGCTATCAGGCTAGCATGTTCCCCCAGTTGCATTCGCAATACGTCATCCTAGTGGATTTTTCACAGAATAGGTTCTAGTACTGATCCCTGCGGAATACCCTTCATGGTTTCCATGTAAATCTTCCCAATAATGATTTATAGTTCACTCAAGTAGTTATCTCTTATTCAATATTTTTTCCCATGAGGCGTTATTGAAGACATCCTGGATTGTATTTCCCTTAGTCGTTTTGCCACTTCTTCTACTGCCTGTATTGTGAAAATAGCCCTTCCTGAAATTTTTCTTGTAACTCCTTTTCCAACCTGGCCTTAATCATTTTTTCGTAAAGCTTACCTAGCGTGTTTAGTAGGCAGATGGGCCGATAATATGATGCCGTCGCTTCCGGTTTCCCTTTCCATATCAATACAACATGGCCTCCTTCCATTTCTGGGGAAAGTTTGCTTTCTGAGTAGCTTGTTTAGCATTTCCAGCACTAGCTGTATTCTTTACTGCCTCCGGCGGGATACCGACTGGTCCTGTCGCTCTTTTATTCTTGAGTTTTGACAATGCGTTCTTTAGCTCTGCTTCATCAAAATCTCTTATGGGTCCCTCCATATTTCTGTGTCTACTTATTCGTTTCTCTGCTGACGGGAATAATTTTTTGAACCATTTAGCTTTCTGTTCTTCGGTTGGGTTGTATGATGGCGCTTGCCTTCCTGTGAAGCGCGTGGCTATTTGGTACCCTTGCCCCCAGATATTCGTTTCCAGCTCCTCGCAGATATTATGCCATGCAATTTTATTTTCTTTGTCAATGTGTTTTTTAGGGTATTTCTTAAGAAATTCTGCCTCTTTCGAGGCTTCTATTACCATAGTATCTTGCGTGTGTAGTCTTTTTTTTAACCTAGTTACCCTTCTACCAGTATACCTCTTTTCTTGTTTCGGTTATTATGGTCTTCGTGTTTTTTTTTGTTATGCTGAGTTATGCGTGTAGCGTTTGTGTCCAATTATCTCTTTGTGTTCTTTTTTGTTTTACGAACTTTTATATCTTTTATTTCGAAATAGATATTTCCATGTCTATTATGCTCCATGACGAAACTTTCGCCGCGATTTTCCAGGCTGCAAGGTCAGAGCTCTTGCCTTTCATGCAAAAGACTTGGATTAAAATCTAGGATGGGGACAAATCAAATTAATTTTTTTTTATAAATTAGTAAAAGTCATACATTATTTTTAAATTAATTATTTTATCTTAATTAATTTGGCTTAGTGGGTCCTAGAAAAAATATACGAGTATATTGTTTATATCGCACTTTGTGCGACATAGCCATCATATCCACTCTTGTTGCACAAAATACTATAATAACGCATAGCTCGGTGACCAAATATTAACTGTGATAAGTGTGATTGATGGATTTCAAATCCGTACAGTGCTCTTACTATTAAATAATAAATATGAAATTATATCCGTTCAGTTAAAGGCAATGGCATACTTTTTCATTCTGTAGTCTATACGTAGAATAGATAATATATCCATGTTGGCGTAGACAAAATATTTGAAAGATTAATAATTAAGCTAGAAAACTATAAAAATGATGAAAGCCATAAATAGGTTTAAAAAATATTTGGACCTATTTAGAAATTTTAAGGTGAAATCTCTTAATCAAGATGAACATCGAAAATCAACCCTAAAAGCTTTTACTTGGTTGTATGGGGTGCAAATAGCTTTCTAAACAGTCTTAAAAGCTTTTCTGTTATGTGTGCAATATGTCCGAAAAAATGTAGGTACTCTGAAAATAGTAGAAAGTAGACATTTTATCGACAAGTGTATTGTAGTGATTTTACTTTACTAAAGAAAATTTTTGCAGTTAATATAATACATAAAGACCTACCTTATTAAGTTAAAAAATAAGTTAGGGAATTTTTGGGTTATTCAGCAAGAAATTCTTACTCTTATAAGTAATTTATTCCAAGCTTTCGAACATGATTATTTTCATCTTCAGGGAAGCTACAATACAAATTAATTTTGATAAAAGTTATATGTTGACAATATTAAAACATTTACTTACAACTCAGTGAGGTTGTGTACATGTGATGAAAAAGGATTAAACTTACGGAACATCACAATATAAAAACGAAAAAATAGTTAATTAGTTATTTTACAAAGTGTTTCCCAATTTAACATGTGGAAGCATGTTAAAATTAAAACCGCGTGGGTTCAAACTTCATATGTCATATGTTCATCTTCAGTCAAACAGTAGGAAAAAGAAGAAATATCAGTGGCCTGTATCACCTAAGCACTCAGTTCTACTTTAGCCCACTACTCGATTGAAGGGTGAAGGTCATAGGGTGAAATACACTATTTAATTGTTAATGTAATTATGGGTTCAAACTTCATATATGTCATATGTTCATCATCAGTCAAACAGCAGGATAAAGAAGAAATACCAGTGGCCTAGATCACTTAAGCATTCATAGTTCCACTCCATAGCACTACTCGATTGAAGGGTAAAGGTCATAGAGTACGGGTAAAGTTATTATTTGTTAATCAAAGATGTCACTAAACATATAAGCGACATCGTACCTCTGAGTAAACCATCCAACGCGCTAAGCTAAAAGGTTGTCATCCCCCTTGCCTGTGTTAGATAGTTTACTCAATTATAGACATCGTGAACATAGTTAGTGCATTTGGTTTTAATGCAAATTTGTACATTAATAATATATTATTAATAATATATTATATATATTAATAATATATGCAAAAACATTTTAACCATTTTTTTTCTTCCTCTTCTCCTTTGTACTTCTCTCCTTTATACTCCTCTTCTAGAAGATTTTGAAGCCATTTGCGACAATATTGTTTCTAAAGTGCATAGATTTGTATTAGTGACTGATTTTAATTTAAATTATCTTGGTGATAGTTTTTATGTTAACAAAATTAAGAATATTTTCTCAAGCTATGGTATCCAACAAAAAGTTACTAAGCCTACGCAAGTAACTATTGATAGTAAGTCTCCAGTCGATTTTGTATTAACTAATGATAATAATTGTGATGCTGAAGTTCATGATACTCCGAAAATCAGTGATTTCTATAATTTTTTCCAATACAAGCAATACTTTAAACAAAGTTATAAAAAAGTATAGAAATTATAATAAAACTAACATTTTTAATATACAAAATGATCTGATTATGTGCAACTGGAATCTTAATACTATTGATGTTGAAGTAATTTATCATGATTTATATTCAAATTATGAAAGAGTTATTAATAAGGTTGTCCCTCTGTATCTGTAACGTGTGTAGGGTGGGTTACCCCCACTTAGGCCTCATTAGGCCCATTGTGCATCCTCCTAAGATGATAGGAACATCCTAGCTCGTGAGCCAGCCTACAGATTAAGGTTGCCACTATTCAGACATGTAAGTATAACCCTAATGAACCATGGTTTGATACTGAGGTTACAATAAAATTAAAATCCGAGATATTACAAGTCTTTCAAGTCATGTGTAGAACATCAAAAGTTGAATATGTGGAATAAATTTAAAAAATGTAGAAATGAGGTAGTTAATGTGCTGAAATTAAAAAAATCTAATTGTTATTTTAATAAAATTGATTGTTTCAAAGAAAATCCTAAAGAGATATGGAAAACTTTAAACAAACTAGTAAATATTAAATTAAATGATGTGACTGATCATGTTAAATTTAGTGATCAAACAGACCATATTATCCTTTATGATAATGTTGACATATCAACTAAATTTGACGAATATTTTGTTAAAAATATTATGGATATTATTGGAAGTATTGATGCAACTGTTCCCTGGTATAATCTAAACGATAATTTATACTTACCATTTCACAACTTTAATTTACAAACTTTACATGACTTATATAAAATTTTCAACTCCTTAGATAATAAATATTCTGCTTTTATTACTCTTAATTCTAAAGTTCTAAAGGAAGTGTATGCAAAAATTAGGCACATTATATTAAACTTAATTAATACCTCACTTGATACTGGCAAAGTTCCATTTCAACTAAAAATTTGTACTATTGTTTTAATTTAAAAAGTTAATAATACAATAAAATCGGCCTGTAACTACTCTCCCGTCAATTGAAAAGGTATTAGAGTTGGTTGTGTATAAACGACTACTTGAACGTGTTAATAATAATTCTATTTTATTAACTAACCAGTCTGAGTTCAGAAAAAAGTATTGCTGTGAATCTGCATTACAGTTAATGGTGAATAAATTTAAAAATGATGTGGATGAGAATAAATATGTATTAGCTGTTTTTTAGACCTGAAACGTGCATTTGAGACCATTGTTAGGGGTATTTTACTTAAGAAAATTCAACAATACGATGTAAGTGGAAAAGTATACCAGTGGCTGAATGATTATCTGCAAGGTCGTAGACAAAAAGTACATTTTAACAATGATATATTATTAACATTGACATAGGAGTTCCGCAAGAACGTTTTCTAGGGCCGCTGCTTTTTATACTATATTTAATAATAATAATAATATTTATTCATACAAAAAAAATACAATAATAAGTAGGATATAAACGCAGCTTGTCATATTTAACTAATATTATAAATAACAAAAAGAAAAAAGGTTTAAATACCTACACAGATTTAACAAAAATATATATAAAATTGTATAAATAAATAAATTACTCGATAAGCGAGTGAACGCTTGTTTCGAAATAAAACAATAACTAAAAAGAGATACTTAACTAATAACTAAAACTAAATTAAAATTACAGAAAGAACATTCAAGTTTAAAATAAACTTATTTATAAAGGTAGTTAAATTTAGTTTTTTTTTTTTTATTTTTATTTTTATTTTATTTATATTATAAGAAGTAACGAAGTGGTAATTTCAAACTCCTAATTTACGAAGTGATTTTGAATCAGGCTTCGAGCATTTTCAAGAATAAACTCTTTCAATTTTGTTTTAAAATGGGTTGTATTTTTTATGTCTTTAATGTTTTCTGGTATCATATTGTAAAATTTGGGTGCCAAATATAAATATGACTTTTGTGTAATTGTTTTGAGCATCAGTGGGGTCACAAAATGATGTTTCTGACGTGTATCATAATCGTGGCTTGGAAGATGGGAATACTGTTTGTTTACATGATATTTTGTTGTGGTACAGAAAAAATAGAGTTGTCTTAAATCAAGAATCTGTGTGTCTTTATATAAGGCATCGGAGGAATATCTGGCATTTTTAGCGTAAATTAGCTTTAAAAAGCGTTTCTTAGTGACTTCTAAGGAATGTATATGCGTATTCAACGCTGCACCCCAGATAACGATGGCATACCTAAGATGGCTTTCAACTAATGAAAAGTATAGTGTTTTTAGATACTTTAGCGGTAATAATTTTGTTAATTTTCTAAATTTATATAGGATACTTCTAAGTTTATTGACTAAGTATGTAATGTGTAAATTCCATTTTAAATGTTGATCTATTATTACGCCTAAGTATTTTATTTTTGATTCTGGTGATATGAAAAAGATTTCCTTGTTAACCTTGATTTTTAGTTGGTTAAAAGGTGGAGCGCCGGTTGAATTGCAACTGAATGGCAAGTAGTTTGTTTTTTCAAAGTTTACTGTTAATATTTTGCTATCGAGATATCTTTTAATATTTGAAAAGTCTTGTTCCGCTTTAACTTTTACCTCCATCCAGCTATTTGCATTATAAAAAATTGCCGTATCATCCGCAAATCCCATTATAGTACTACATGTATCTAAAGAAAATAACTCATTAATATATATATTAAATAGCATAGGACCAAGGATGGACCCTTGAGGTACACCATACTTTATGGTTTCCGTGCCACTGCAAACATTACCCACTCTCACAGTCTGGAGTCTGTCAGTCAGATAACTTTCGAAGAGTTTGTTGCATTTTCCCCGTATTCCGATATCTTCCAGTGACTGTAAAAGTAGGCGGTGACTGACCGTATCGAACGCTTTTGATAAGTCAGTAAATATACTTAGGCATGGTTTACTCTCATTTAGGGATTCTGTGATTTTTGTTGTAAGTTTTAAGATGGCATCCTCGGTACTTTTTTTTTCCCGGAATCCATATTGACAGTCTGAAATTATTTTATACTTTTATACTTTTTGCAATTTGAATGATATTGGACTGTTTGTTGATTGTGAATTCATTAATCTCTTTGCTGATGACTAGAGCTAGGAATATATGCAAAACGCCATATTTTGCATATGTTGCATATATGTACAATTTTTGATTTTGAATGAATATATTGACATTTTGGTAATTTTTTGGCATATATCTCACGTACTAATTGGCTGGACATATTAAAATTATGAGTTTTGGACCAAAATAATTTGTGAAATGCCTTTACAGGTCGATTTCCTAAAATTTTGAAGGATTAACTTTTCCCTGTAATAAATTATGGTTAATGGTGTAGGTACTTGAGAGAATTAAATTATAAACTCCCTCCTTAAACCAACATATTTTGCTAAATATCCTTCTTTCAGGTAGTTGTATTATTATCTTCAAATTTCTAAATGACTCAGTTTACTTTCAACTTCATTTCAGTCTTTATTGTTGTGTTGTGTTAACCAGTGGGAAAAATGGCAAAATTAATTGAGTCGTGAGTAAAATCTTATTCAGATTTTGTTGTAGAAGGTGATAACCAGGTGTTTTGTAAAACATGTTCTAAAATTGTAAGTACTTTTTTATTTTATATTTTATTTTGACCTTTAACAATGGTAAATAAAATATTATTTCAACTCAGAGTTAAAAAAAAAGTAGTGCAAATTTACAACGTACGCATTTATTTAATTTAATTAAAACTTCAATATCTACAGAAATTTATTTGTTTTAGATTCTATATAAAACAAATTTCAAACCGACCAACACGCGAAAACACCCTCACATATAGCAAAGCAGAAATCAAAAGACACTCGCAGACAAAGTCAACTTCCCTTGAAACAATATTTAGAATCTGGATCGTCTAGAAGTGAACAAGCTATTTTTAATAAAGATTTATGCAAAGCTTTAGTGACTTCGAATATCC
This sequence comes from Psylliodes chrysocephalus, assembly GCA_927349885.1. NCBI lineage: Eukaryota > Metazoa > Arthropoda > Insecta > Coleoptera > Chrysomelidae > Psylliodes > Psylliodes chrysocephalus. The sequence continues at coordinate 93,370,657 of OV651816.1, read as the reverse complement.
CTTTAATATGATTAAATACTCCAAATCTCCGATCATTTTTGCAAAAATACTGTAAATTTAATATTCCAGAGCAAAGTATATTACGCAAACGTGGTGTTGACAGTTTGTGCATTGGGACTCGTGAAAAAATTCGTGAGATTACCGTTGGAAACCATTTTTACATTATTGTGGATGAAACAACAGACTCTTGTGGTCGATATATAGCCCATTTAATGATAGGTTTATTACGCGAAAAAATGCAAATTGATCTATATCTAATCGCTTCAAAGCAATAAGATAAAACAAATAACTTGACAATAACTCGTTTTATCCAGACAGAATCGTCCTTTTTTCTTCCGGAAGCCGTTCCAACAGAAAAATGTTTATTGCTGTTATCCGATACTGCCCCGTACATGGTAAAAGCCGCACAAAATTTAAAAATGTTTTATGAAAACTTAATCCATGTTACATGTTTGGCTCATGGCCTTAACAGAGTCGCAGAAGAAATTAGGTCTAACTTTCCTTTAATAAATGATTTAATTAGCAATGTAAAAAAATATTTCTTAAAGCTCCTTTAAGAACTCAATTGTACAAAGAAAAATTTCCTGAATTACAGATGCCACCTGAACCTGTGATTACTCGGTGGGGTACCTGGCTTAAAGCTGTCTTTTTTACGCAGATAATTATGAAAAAAATTAAAGAAATCATATTTGATTTTGATGATTCATCTAAGGGAATATCTAATACAAAGAAGTTGTTTTAAAATCACATATTTCCAAAGCAATTAGTGTTTTTAAAAAATTATGCATTTGTACCCAAAATTATATTAGATTTAGAACAAAAAAATTTACCTTTGGTGACTTCCGTAAATTTAATTAAGATGTTTGAATCAGAGTGTAAAAATATTGTAAAGACGATTTTTCATAAATTTTCAAATGTAATTTTAAAAAATGAAGGATTTGTCGTTTTAAGAAACCTTGCTAATATTTATTTTGGTAACTTTGAAGATATTAATACTATTCATCCAGATATTTCAGGAAAATTTAAGTTTTCACCTATTACTTCTGTAGATGTCGAAAGGAGTTTTTCTTTGTACAAGAACATACTTACTGATAGGAGACAACCATTTAATACAGATAATTTAGAAAAACATCTAATTGTTCATTCGTTTTATAATAATGTTGATTTGTAAATAAAATTAGTTAATAATTAAATAATTATTAGGTATTATATTAGGTAGTAAAATAAAACAAATAATAAATATTAATAAACTATTTTGATCAAATGACAAATTACTCTTATTGCATATGTTCTGCATATTTTTCAATTTTTTACGCATATATTGAAGTATTTTGCGGCATATATATGCGCATATTTAACTACTTTTTGGGTGTATATATTCCTAGGTCTACTGATGACACTCTGCTAGCATGCTCTGATATAAATTTAATGAGTGCAATCGAGAAAATGAATAAAATACTGTAGTATTGTAGTATTGTAGTATTGTAGTATTGTAGTATTGTAGTATTGTAGTATTGTAGTATTGTAGTAGTGTAGTATTGTAGTATTGTAGTATTGTAGTATTGTAGTATTGTAGTATTGTAGTATTGTAGTATTGTAGTATTGTAGTATTGTAGTATTGTAGTATTGTAGTATTGTAGTATTGTAGTATTGTAGTATTGTAGTATTGTAGTATTGTAGTATTGTAGTATTGTAGTATTGTAGTATTGTAGTATTGTAGTATTGTAGTATTGTAGTATTGTAGTATTGTAGTATTGTAGTATTGTAGTATTGTAGTATTGTAGTATTGTAGTATTGTAGTATTGTAGTATTGTAGTATTGTAGTATTGTAGTATTGTAGTATTGTAGTATTGTAGTATTGTAGTATTGTAGTATTGTAGTATTGTAGTATTGTAGTATTGTAGTATTGTAGTATTGTAGTATTGTAGTATTGTAGTATTGTAGTATTGTAGTATTGTAGTATTGTAGTATTGTAGTATTGTAGTATTGTAGTATTGTAGTTTTGTAGTATTGTAGTATTGTAGTACTGTAGTACTGTAGCCCAGTATTTTCAACTTAACAAATTGAAATTGAATGTAACTAAAACAACAGCACTTATTTTTACAACTAAACATAAATATAAATATAGCTTACTTGATATCAATGATGATAATTTACAAATAAATGGTGAAAAAATCGCAATCGTCCCAACTATTAAGTATTTAGGTATCCAATTAGATAATCTACTTACTTTTAACGATTTCTTTAATTATATTATTAAAAAAAAATTTGAATAAATTATATTTCTCCTCTAGAATTTCAAATAACTTGTCAACTTCAATAAAATAAAATAAAATAATAACATAAAATAAAATAACAGTATATAATAAAATTATTCAGCCTCACTTCGATTATTGTGCCTCCATTCTTCATTTATTTAATCTCAACAAGTTAAATCAACTTCAAAAACTACAATTAAGTAAAACTTCAATAAAAATTCAATAAATATCTATCTATTTATTATTCTTTCTCTTCTCTTTTCTCTTCTTCTTCTTCTTCTTCTTCTTCCTCTTTGTTATCATTTCGTTCTTTAGCTTTTTCTGAAAATATGTCACCTATTTATTTCTTTTGCAAGATTTTTCCCATAGTATACTATTGTTTTTTACAAATAAGTAGTCTTTCTTGTAAATAGTAAATTAATGCAAAAGAAAATGCATTTTTTAGTTTGAATGTCTGCTGAAAATTAATTAAATAAAAATTTAACTTGACTAAGTTAATAAAATAGTATTTATCATTACAAAAATCCATAAACAAATAATTTTAAATAAAAAAACTTTAGTTTACTGAAAGAAAAAATTAAAACTCTCATATTTCTACTTTTGTTTAAAAAAAACTTAAATAATTAAAGATCTACATCAAGCAATATATTTTTTCTTTTCATAAAACCTCTAACACTAAATTTGCTATAAATCCTAAACTATTTTGCCTCTTCTTTATTTTAATTAAACGGAGATAAGCATTTTGATGAAACTTTAGTTGCAATTACTTACGGTGCCTCTGGAAACTTTAATTTGCAAGTAGTTTGATGATGTAATTCATAATTCATTTATAATAATTTAAGTTTATCCTTCTGTTGTAAGTTTTAGACGTTAAATGCAGCTTCTTTACTCGAGTGAACACATTAAAATTAATAATTTGTTCTTGCGTTTTAAGTAAGATGAGTTAAATGCTGCAGGAATGAAAAATGTGTTATAATTAATTAATAAGAAGGAATGATTTAAACGTTTTGAAGTACGCGATAATGTTGTCCTAGTTATTGCTTCTGACGTTGAATATTTAGTTAACAGTAGATTAAAACTTGTCAAAATATATTTATTCAAAAAGAAAGACGTCATATTATTATTTCTAAATATAGGACATTGGCGACGATGGAGGAGTTAAAAAAGAAAAGAAACAATGTCTGGACCTCAGACAATATTACGGAAGAACATTTTCAAATAAGATTAGATCAAATAAACCGGTTATTTCAACAATTTCTCTCAAAACAAGAAAGCTTGGAGCCATTGGTCACTAAAAAGAAAGACAAAGATACGAAATATCAAATTAGACAAGAAATAGAAAATTTATTTATGACAGTAAAATTAGATTTACAGAAGAAGGTTACACCTAAACCTCAACCAACAACAAAAATAGCTTTCACAAGTTTCTCAGCTGAATTACTACCGGTACAGACAAAGGTTAATTTTACATCTTATCAAATGGACGAATCTTTTAAAAATTTTATGAATAGACTTAAAATATACACAGATTGTAAAGATATGATAAAAATAAAAAAAAAAAACTAAAAGTACATATTTTTAAATGGTATAACACCAGTTATGCATCAAATTTTATATGACTTATGTGCACCAGGCAATCCGTTAAAAGAAATTTTTTAAGATTTAGTTTAAATATTGGAAGATTATCTAGATCCAAAACCAAGACAACATAATTTTATTTTACGCCTACAACGATCACATAAATCTATAATGGAGTATAATTAAGAATTAAAGAAACTAATCATAGATTGTGATTTTTTTTTGCCTACAATTTATACGAGGAAATATAAAAATAGTATCCAAACAAGAATATTACAAGAGAGGAAAAAATTACGTACAACGAGATGCTTGAGTTGGCAAAGCGCTAGTTCAGTGTGATGTCATTTTGGTTCCACTGACATTTAATTCTAACCAAACTTTTAAGAAAAAAATCAATAAATGTGACATATACGTTTTTACTGTTTTTATTTTATTTCAAAATATTGTTTACAGGTCATAAAAAATATTTTAAAGGTATGTAATTGGTAACTAAACGATTGTATATTTGACACATGCTATCTACTTACTTTAGGAATATACAGGATGTCCCAAAATTCCGTGTACATAGATCTACTGTATGTTGGTGAGATCAAAATAAGTCGATTGAGCCAAAATTACCTATATCACAAAGTCCATCATTTGCCTGTGAGGAAGCTTCAAAATTGGAAGAAAATTTTCAATTTTTTTAATAACACAAAAACGCTTTGTTCGATTTTTATAAAATTTGGTGTGTAGCTATTTTAATTGAAGAGCCATTGTTCAAAGCAAAATTTACACTAACTCAAATTATGGAAGGAGTTATTTCAAACATTTTGTGGTTGGTATGGAGTACACATTCAATGAACAAACTGATATGTTGCTAGTGCTTGGATAAGTCCGCGAATATGGAGAAAAATCTAAATGGGTTTTTGGAGTTGCAGTAAAGAAACTAGGAGAACTACATTACGAATGCTCACACTGGCATTTTCCATCAGGGTAGTAGAAGCTTACCAAATAGTCATTTCTAAAAATGAGGGTTTCTAGATACCGCTTATTAACGTTATTAAACTGAAATGCTGGCTGTTCCTAGACACCTCTCAGCGACAACCAGCAAGTTTTTCGAGTTGAGAAGCAGGTCCTATATGTTTCTGAAAGATGTAAAATGGATCTAGTAAAACCTAAGTGATAAGGAACAACCTACCCTCCTCACCTTGAAATTTTATTGTGCATTTTTTACTACAAATTTCAAGTTCATATTGCTTTTTATATTTGATTTATGTTTTATGATTTCTTTAATTTAAACCCCCCTCTTTTAGTCAGATTTCGTTCGAAATCAATTTGATTTTTCACACTATATAGCTTTTTTTTATTTCAACCCCTCTTAACCCCCCATTTTTTTCATAATCAAGAGAATTCGTGAGAAAGTCCGCAGCAACCCCTATTGAAGATTCCATACTCAAATGCCGATGGATCTCCCTATATGAAACAACGAACTTATAACTCAAAATCTACTGATATTAGTCATACTCGCAATTTTTTTATGTTCGTAAATCCTTTTAGCGGGTGTGGATTGGGTCCAAAGCTTTGAATATATATAAGTCAGGAAGGAGGAATCCTAAACGACCTTGGAATCACGATGGTATCTGATTTTGACAGTGAACTAGACGAATATGGCGAGAAGTGTTTCCGGTCTACCAGTGACGTACTGCCATAAGGGTGCGTAGAAGAGAATAATAAATTCTTATTTGCATATTATCTCAATTTATGGATTTCTCTCATTTTAACGAATAGCTATTTTCATTATGTGAATTAATTTTACTTTAAAATAACATGTTGGGTGGGATAAATACAGGAAAATATTTTCGGTATAAATTATAGAGGGATTTCATTTGAAAAATCAAAGCAATAATGTATTAATAAAAGAAATTTTTACTTTTTTACGTCTTTATTATGACAATATTTTTATTAATTTAAATTTTTAAAATTTTATAAATTTTAAAAAAACAGTATGTCGTGTTTATTAAGGACAATACGAATCAGATTCGTATTGTAGCGAGACCCGCGAAAAATAAAGCAATCTGACAACAGCGCCGATGGTAAACGTCTATCCGTCTATCGGCGCGGCGCGGCGGCTTGATTCTCGAAGGCGACTAAACTAGAAAGATCCGTGCCGTTCGAGGCGCGACTCGATGTTTTCCTGAACATCGCCACTGCCTATATAAGCGCGCCTGTCGTCGCTCAGAGACTCAGAGAGAGTCGAATAGTCAAGTGAATCAGATAAATACGCGGGCAAACAAATAAATCGTAGAGTGAAATAAATAGTGAATTGCTATATAAATAAATTCTTGTGCCTTATAAATAAGTGAACTGGACTAAGTTTTGTTGCAGTATCTACTTTTATAAATAACTATAGTGCTTCAAATATGGATAAATTTTTGCTGAAATCACGAGCAGATGACGAAGAACCTAGCGCAAGCTCCAGCATAAGTGCTGCAAAAAGAGCAAAAAAGGTGCTGAAAAGGAAGTACAATCAAGACTACCTTCGATATGGTTTCACTTGGTGTGGCGACGAAGCGGCTCCAAAGCCTGAATGCGTCATTTGCGGTGAACAGTTGTCAAATGAAGCAATGGTACCCAGCAAACTAAACCGTCATTTGATCACAAATCATCCCAGTTGCGTCAAAAAAGACATTCAATTTTTCCAACGGCGCTTGGATCAAAATAAGAAACAAAAGCAGTTTATGAAATCGGCGGTTACGGTTTCTGAAAAGGCATTAGAAGCAAGCTACCTTGTTGCAAAATTAATTGCACAACAAAAAAAACCGCACACTATCGGTGAAACGCTTATTAAACCAGCATGCATGGAAATTGTTAGACTTATGCTTGGGCCAAACGAAGTTAAGGACGTGAGTAAAGTTTCTTTGTCGGCCGATACTGTTAAAAGACGTATCCAAGATATGTCAAGTGATATTTTGGAACACTAATTAAAAAAATCATTTCGGCTGGAATTTTTGCGCTTCAAATCGACGAATCAACCGATATTAAAAATAAAGCACAACTGATGGCTATTGTACGTTTCGTTGACGAGGACTCTATTAAAGAACATTATTTATTTTGTAAGGAGGTTCCAGAGAGAACTACCGGTGAACAAATTTTCCAAGTAACTGATAATTTTTTTAAAATACATAATATTCAGTGGACCAATTGCGTTGCTATTTGTACAGATGGTGCTGCTGCAATGATGGGCAGTAAGAAAGGTTTTGTATCTTGTGTAAAACAAAAAAATCCGTCAATACAAATTACACATTGCTGCATACATCGAGAAGCATTGATGGTCAAAAATTTGCCCGAACAGCTTTCGATCACAATGAATGAATGTATTAAGATCATAAACATAATTAAATCGAGAGCCTTAAATTCGCGAATCTTTGGAATACTCTGTGAAGAAATGGGAAGCGAACATGAATCCTTACTGTTTTATACAGAAGTTCGTTGGTTATCCCGGGGAAAAGTTTTAGCTCGACTGTTTGAACTTCGCTACGAAGTGCGTGAGTTTCTTTCAAGTCAAGATATGTACGATCTATGCCAGCACCTTCATGATGAATACTGGATAGCCAAACTTGCGTACATGGCGGATATATTCGAACATCTGAATGAACTTAATAAAAAAATGCAAGGACGGAATGAAAATATATTGACGTGCTCCGATAAATTACAAGGGTTCAAAAAGAAACTTGAACTTTGGCAGGAACAGTTGCAAAAAGGATGTCTAGAAATGTATCACAGGACCAACCACAGTACGATCGAAAACAAGCAGTTGATTGTGGATTTGGCCCAACAACATTTAAGTATGCTTCAACAAAAATTTGAATACTATTTCCATTCTATCAACACGGAACAATACAATTGGATTCGAAATCCTTTCGCAACCAATGCAATAAGTTCCACGGAAGCACTGCCATTGCAAACTCGAGAGGAGTTCACAGAATTAAGTAATGATATGACCCTAAAACTTAAATTAAGACAGAATATCCACGCATCACCGACAAGGCCATCTTCACACTACTTCCGTTTTCCACAACATATTTATGTGAGCAAAGTTTTTCAACGCTTGTATTAATTAAAAATGATAAACGGTCATGCTTAAAAGATCTTGACCAAGAAATGAGAGTTGCGCTGTCTAAAATTGAGCCGAATATAAAACTTTTGTGTTCAACGAAGCAAGCGCAGGTATCACATTAATCAGTCATCATCATGTCAAAATATTTATTACTATTGACGTGTCAACAGAAGTAAATTTAGTATACCTACCTGTCCTACCTAGTATTTAGTATAGTTCTCATGTATGTACCTATTTGTATTTTTCATTCTATCTGAATAATAAAAAAAAATAAAAAAAAATATGTATTATGTCCTGAGTGAAAATTTTGATGCCCCAAATCTGAAAGGGGCTTCTTCACATTTTAAAACAATAAAAAAAACTAAGGTAGTTTGGACATCCATAAATAATTAGTATACATGGAGTGAACTGACCCCCGACCTAGCTACGCCACTGCTATAAATATATTTTAGATTTTGGTGTGCCACGAAATTCTAGGGAGCAGTTTGGTGTGCCTCAGATGAGGAAAGGTTGCGGAGCACTGCTATAAAGTAATAACAATTCTGTGAGTGCAAAATAGATTATTTTTAAATGTACATTCAAATTTGATCGCAGGAATTTAAATTTTGGTAAAAGGCAACGCATTATTTATATGCTTGTCCAGTTAAGATGAGAGTTAATTTGTACTCTAAGGTATATGATATAATTTGTAATACTTATATGAAACTGCTGAACGTTACCTTTAATTATGTTTCTATAGGAAAAGGGCATATTTTTGAAACTGCATAATGGAACAACATCAATTTTATCAAAAGTTTGTAAGTTTTTATAATTGAACAATTTTTATAAGATGTGTTTCCATTAATAATTTTAATCAAAGCTCAAAGTCTGTCGACCACATAAATTTATTAGGTTGCAAGCGCTTTCGACCTAAGAGGTCATCATCAGGCAAAACATTTTTTGTAAATGAGTAGGTACAATCACTATGTGTCCACAGAAAAATAAGTATGTTGAATTAAAATTTAAGTAAATTGTAAAAATTGTAAAAATTGGCACAGACTGCCTCCCTCATTCGAGGTTGGATTCAGTTCTAGTTTGAATTTCGCCTGCCTCCATCAAAATTTGAGGTTGGGTGTCTTCTTTCCCTCTCAAAAGCACGTCACCAACAAAAATGATCTCACTTCCGCTTTTGGAAAATTACAGTGGGTTCAGAAATTTATCCTTAAGAACTTATCAGCATATATCTTAGAGACTATCTATGAAAAGTTACCCTACGTATTATATCTATATACAATATAACTACATTTGGACATTGCTCCTGACAAAAATCGATACAAAACCCTATAGCTAAACGAACGCACCTCGTATTTTGAAGAATTCTATACTTTATTCGTCAAAATTGTAACAACTTTCTTTTTTTTAGCTTTTAAGAAATTATTAAACTTTCTGTTGACTTTTTTTATTAATAATTACTATCAAATGAAGAATTTAGTATTATTGCGAGTTTGCTCAAAAAGCAATAATTATGTATTAACCTTATTTACGGTTTAAAAACGCCAAAAAATAAAGTCATAACTTACTAGTGCGCCTTAGTGCCTAATTAGTTAGACAATATTATTAAAGTATATCACTAAACCTCACTATACTCTGCTTTTAGCTAACATCACTTGATTTTTGAGTAATCTTACTAGATTGGCCTTGTTGAGGAGCTAAATAAACTCAATATTTCATGTTTTACGTTAGAGTTAATGCAAAGGAAAGTTTAAAGAAGCAGTTAGGTATTGTGTAGAATAAGGAGAATCGCAAAATCAAGAGTAAACTTTATTTGATAAAAATAGTACTGTGATTCCCTTAATTTCTAGAGGAGGATCTAAAAATCTAGATCCTGTATAACAGGGTTAGTGATTCGAGTGAAAAATTGTTGTTGGAATGGTCGGTACATTACTTTCTCTTAATTATATCATGATGCTAGTATATATTATTAGTTGCCAGCTATTTTCTCTTTGCACAATACCCTTGACAAGAAGCTTGGACAGACGTAACCAAATCTTACGAATTTTGGACCATTTCTGTACTAATAGGTTGCTCTCAGCTTCTTCATTTCATATAAAGTTATTATATTTAGGTCTCACTAAATTTAAACGATTCTTCCGTCCTAAAAAGGAAAAAGCATCGAGGGTGTCCTGTGCTTGTCTAACTATTTGTATCACCTAACATTATGACTTTAGAAGTAGCCGGATATTGCGAGTATTTTAAGCAGGAAATTCGTGGCGTGCTTTTTTTAAGATGCAATGGAGTTTTATAAGGATATCCAGGAGAACATATGTTAAAAGTGCAAAAACAATGAGTTTTATTAATCAAAAGATAGAGCAACGCTGAGATGCTAATTATATTAAATACCAAGCTTGACTGATTATCCATCCCACTTCCAAATTTCACATAGCAATAAATAAAGATAATATAGCGGCAACATCAACTCAAAGCTTATCATGGTAATATAAACAATCGAAGCCAAACATATTTTTAAGACAGTGTCTTACACTTTAGTTTTTGCTCAGACTGTATTCACCAGTTTCAGTATTATCATCTGTTTTGAAATTATTTATAAACCAGATCAAAAAAATTCCTCATCAAATTATTATTCTCTCTTCGAAGTTTATAAATACAGTAAAAAAATTTAGAACCTATTAGCTTTTTTCGTCCACTTTTTCAAAATAAAAATGCCGCTTTCAGAAAGGCTCTTTTTTTTCTGGTAGGCTATTGTTTCTCATTAGTCGAGACGTTGGATTTTATCACATAAATATTAATTTATAAATAACTTAATTTAGTTGCTTTCAAATAAATCACGATTCATCTAAAACTTCCTTTTTAGTTACGTCACAAAGATTCATCCGTTCAGCTATTTTTCACCGAAATGGGTTTTCTGTCCTCTTTCACGCTCGCCGAAACATATTTATTGCGTTCATTGTAAAAATTCACTTAAGAATAAAAATCTCGCTACTTATTACACTTCTTCAAAAGAAGCTGGCGAAAGTTTTGCAGAGTTTTCTTTAAAATTATCAACTTTGGAAATTGAAATGTCCAAAATAAGTTTCAAAAACATCTTTGGAATGAATTCGTGTTGAAAGAACATCGCTCATAGAAGTTGTTCGATCAATGGTAGGTTACGATTACGGTTCATTCGTATTTTCTTAATGTACAATTGACAAAGGGAAACTCATTAAATTAGTTTTGACCGTATATTTTTAATCCATTTTCAAATTACTCTAAAAAGCCTGAGTATTAGGAAAATACAAGACATGTTGAGAAATTTTGATAAATTTTACAGTTATGATTTTATGAAGCATCATTAATATTCAATAAAAAAATCTGATGTGTCCAACACATGACTTTCCTATCTAGTTAATATAGGCTTTTTCCGGTTATTTTGTACAACCTATTGCAGCATCTCTATAAATGTTTAGAGGATAAACTAAATATATACATTGTCCACATACATCTACCTCGAAACATTTTTCTATAGATATTCATGGAAAACGAAAATACTGAAAAATTAAAATTTCCTACAATTTTTTCATTACGGTCCATTTTAGAAAAATCATGTATAAACAAAAATTATAGAGATCGATATCGCAAACAACTTTTTTTTTAAAAACTTTCATAAAAATCAGAATTTTGCACATTTTGTCAAATTTCTCGAATACGGACCATTTCAGGAAATTTTTACAAAAAACAAAAATTATAAATAATAATATAAGAAGTAACTTTTATTTGATTAATTTTTTTCTCCAAACATTAATAACAGATATATTCCATAAAATATAAAAGTGGCCTCCCATAAAGTACCCCCCCAGATGTTCTGACTATGTCCAAAATCTAATCATTTCACGTCAGGCCGAAATAAAACTTAAGTTTAAAATTTAATGTTTTTTTTTTATCCGTTTTTGAGTTTTCTTCAAAATTCGAAATTTACACATTTTCTCAAATATCTCGAATACGGTCCATTTTAGAGAAAATATGTATATAATAAAAATTATAGAGAATTATATTACAAACAACTTTTATTTGAACAATTTTTATAAAAAAATATTTTTCTTACATTTTGTCAAATTTCTCGAATACGGACCATTTTGGGAAAATTTTGTATGGAACAAAAATTAAAGATAATAATATTACAAGTAACTTTTATTTAAAGAATTTTCTTTTCCAAACGTAAATAACAGATATATTCCATAAAATATAAAAATGACCACCTATAAAGTACCCCCCCAAATGTTCCGACTCTGCCCAAAATCTAATCAGCTCATTGGACGCTGAAACAAAGCTTAAGTTTAAAATTTGGTGTTTTTCTGTGCATCGGTTCATGAGTTATGCGTTATACAGACACACACACACACACACAGACACACACACACACACACACACACACACACACACACACACACACACACACACACACAGACACACACACACACAGACATCATCGCGAAAATAGTCAAAACGGATTCAGGGGACCTCAAAACGTAAAAATCCGTCGAAAACTCGAGGTCGAAAAAAATCATGATTCCTATACTTTCCTTATATCTGTATACAGATAGGAAAGTAAAAATATAAAAAAGTTTAACATAGTTGCCATATATTGAAATTACATAATTATTGTTATTTATCAATATAATATATTAGGCCAGTCATTAGAGATAATTAATTCACATTAATTACAAAAGTTTTACTGATTAAATTAAAATAAATGTAAATTTAATAGCTCCGAAACATATTAATAATTCCAAAAAATTTTATTTATTATAATTTTCTTAAAAAAATTGCTGCAAACCGATAACATAACTCATACAAGTTTTTGGAACAGCTATTCCAATTTGCAACCTTTTATTTTGCACAAAAATTTTTTTTTTTTGTAAAAATATCAAAATAAATTTTTATTTTCCTCTAATGTTGTTAAAAAAATTTAAAAGTTTTGAAAACTGGTTACAAATGTTAATATTATTTTTCTTAAAAATCTGGTAAATTTGCAACTTCGGACAAAGTCCGGAACCTTGAAACATTAACACAAATCAACAATTCGCACGATGGCGATTTAATTCAATTTTATCTTGAAAAATCTTTATATATAGAAACTGAAAAAAAATGTACAATATAAAGATGCATGCGGAGTATTAGAAGTGCGGATATATAAAAGTTATAATTGAAGGTACAGAATAAATATAAAACTAATTCCGAGAATAAAATAATATTAATCATTATTTTAACGAATTCATGCATGATCTTGAAAATAGGATTTCTTACAAATAACAAAAACCCAAAATCTATAAATACATTTTTAAATAAGTCCTGCACGGTCCGAGAAATGTCCCTAAGGTTTAACGAAAAGTTCGATCTTGACCCACTGATGCGGACTTCCGATTCTGACATAGTCGTGGCAGCATTAAATGGCGATCTCTGAATTGAGAGTCCTGAAGTCCAACAAAAATCATAAAATATCAAGTATAAAAGTGGTCATCCGAATTTAAAAAGTATATTAAATTAAATTAAATATTCAGTGAAAAGAATTCTGAAGAATATTAAAATAATTAACATGTGTAGTGGAAGAGTGAGGACAGAAGTCTGTCGCACGAGGGTGCAGCTTTTCCACTCAACAAAATTTGAAAAAATACCTTTTCCTGGGTGCATAGCCTCAGATTAAGTCCATAACCACATTAAATAAAAGGAAGACCCACTGATGCAAAATAACGGGTAGTTACACCAGGCCAATGTAGATGGACCAAATATTTTTATGTCTCAATGAAATAGGTATTTTAAATACTTTTATAAATGACGTATCATGCAATCCGAGTTAAATAATAGTATATTGTTTTATTAGGAGTAAAAGTATAACTTTTTGTGGCGAGTCTGTATGTTTGATGGCCGAACGTTAGTGAGGCCGACAATTTCAGACGAGCCACAAAAAGTGCTTTTGCTCCGAATGAAACATGCTATTTTTTCCGCAAACGGCATCCAGACTATAGAACTAATTAATATTTAAATAAAAATTCAAAACGATTGCAACGAAGTTGATAAATTCAGAGAATAATAATTATAAAACTGCGCACTACATTTCCGTGGTTACTGGTTTTGTGATTGCCAAGTCAAAAACAAATTTGACAGTTCAATAATATTTTATAATGTCAGAAATATTGTAAGTGATTTAAAGCAACAATTGGACTGTGCATTTTTGGTAAGTACTTGAGCATCAAAATTTCGTTTGTTGTAGTAAAGTGTACTGAAATTTTCTTTTAGATTATATTATGTCGGATTCAGAACCCAACTATACACCGCCCGACGTTGTTGACATTGCTAAGGCAGCTACGAATGATTTAATTCCAACTAAGTCAAGTAGAGTTTATAATCATGCTTACGAAAGATTTCTCACATGGTGCAATGATAAAAACATTTCAAACTATTCGGAAAATGTGCTACTAGCTTATTTTTTTGAAATGACAACTAAATTAAAAATGAAGAGTTCAACAATGTGGTCTCAGTATTCCATGATAAAATCATTACTGAATATTAAACATGGATTAGATATTAGCAAATATATGAAACTACGTGCTTATCTGAAGAAGCAGAATGAAGGGTATACTCCCAAAAAGTCAAAGGTATTCACAAAAGACCAGTTTGAAGATTTTTTAAATAATGCACCTAATGAGCAATATCTAGGAATTAAGGTTAGTTATAATATTCTAACCTGCATAAATACAATCAAGTTTTTAAATACATACTACTTTTAGGTTGTTCTAATAATGGGCGTATCTGGAGCATGTAGATGCGATGAAATGGTGAACATGACAATAGACGATATAAAAGATTTAGGATCTGTTATTCATATAAAGATTCCTGATAGTAAATCTAAAAAGCCACGATCGTTCACAATTATTGGAGAAAAATATATAAATCTTTACAGAAAATATACTTCTTTGCGTCCACAAGCTATGGAAAGCCGACGCTTTTTTTTGAAATTTCAAAAGGGAAAATGTTATCGCATGGTCATGGGAATTCATACAATTAGTAACGTACCCAAAACAGTAGCAACTTATTTAAAACTACCGAATTCAAAAGATTACACCGGCCATGCGTTAAGAAGAACTTCAGCTACTTTGCTTGTGGATGGAGGAGCTGATATTACTTGTTTGAAACGGCATGGAGGTTGGAGGTCGAGCACTGTCGCTGAAGGATACATTGAAGACTCTTTGTCTAATAAAAAACAAACAGCAGAAAAAATCTTGATGTCGAATTCTTCTTCACTGTACCTGAATGCAGCTTCTCATGAGCGAAATTATGTCGACGTTGATGTAACAGAAGCAACAACAAGTAAGGAGTCACGGGAAATTTTGTCGATGAACTCTTTCAACTCTGCACAAAATTCGCTTGAATTGGAAGTGAATAAATCAGGTAGTGCATTAAATATGTGCGGTGCAACCTTAAATAACTGTAATTTTACTATTAATAATTATTATCGTTAATAAAGTTTAAAAGTTCAACTAATAATTATTTTCCCTGTTAAAAATTCTACTTTTTTGTACGGCCGTCAGCGTACAAAAAAGTACTTTTTTGTCCGCTCACGGCCGTACAAACAAGTGGCGTCTGTGAAATCATACTTCAACATCATGAATTGACGTTAATAATGTCTACTTTTTTTGACGTTTGCGGAAAAAATATTTCTTAACGTAACTTTAGTAAAAAATGCTTATCGAGTATTTTAACATATTTAATGTAGATATCGTCATAAATGGTTCAGATTTACAAGATAAAATAACATAACATAACATATTAATTAGCCAGCTCTGAATACTTAAGGGCTAAGGATATAACTTTAAATCCCATTTTCTTTGCTTATCGTTCTCAGTAGATACGGCATTTGTTTTTAGGACGGCAGAATACATCTGCAACAGTTGCGGCCTCTTGATTTGGAATGGCGTAGACTTCCACCCACATCGTGAAATATTCCATAACCACCAAAATTTATTTATTACCATCCTCGGTTACAGCGAATGGTTCAGCAATATATCAAGCGATCCTCTCAAATGGGCTACCAACGTTGTATTGCTTCATAGGAGCTTTCCTTTTTCGTTGAGGTCCAATACTCATAGCATAAGTGGTACATTTCTTACACCAATCCTTTACATCATCGGAATTGTTCATCCAGTAAAACCTTTCCCAAACTCTCTGAAGGGTTATCTTAACACCGGGATGTCCTCCTGATGGACTATCGTGTAACTGACAAAGTACTTCGGCTACTCTACTCTTTAGAATGACCAAATGTCTTTGGTTTTCAGAATCATCTTCATTTTAAAGTACTTGCTTTAATAAACTTCCAGAATAAAAGAGTCCCACTGAGCCAAATATAACAGAAAAGGACTTGGAGGATTAGAGCATGACTGAATAATGAAATGGCCCGCATTACAGTATGTTGCCCTAGACAATGCTAAGTAGTAATTGGATTTAAAATCTTCAATTAATTCAAGTCAATAATTTGAATGTAGGTGATGGTGATACCCTGATGATTAAATGATTAACGTAGTATGCGTAGACCACGAATAGATGTTTCGGAATCTGCCCATGGACAAAATTTTTAAAATTGTTTAATAAATTTGTTTTCACTTTATGGGTTCAAAACAAATTTTCATTATTTCATAGGGGTAATTTTGTAATTTATTTGGGGACTCCCAAAGAAATGAATATTTTATTCTTAAATACGTCTTATTGTTATTTCTTTAAAGTTAAAAGATCAGAGTACTTCAAATTATGAATCGCGTCTCACACCATTTGCAAAACAATTGAATTATCGCTACTTGAATATCTCAATGGGAAATAGTTCTACAAGAAACATTCCACTTATTATATTGAGAACCTTGGAAAAAATTAAGTTTTATTACATTAGAAATTGCTACCGCTATATCAGAGGGGTCCATTTGGACTATCTAAATTGTTATTGTTATTACATTCTGTCTAGTATTTTTGTCATTTATTCTATCATGTAACAGTTACAGCGAATTTCTGGTTTAATATAATCTGGTATTTTCAAAGGTTTCCAATCTGTTTGTATAGTAATGTTTTCCATTGCAAAATTTGTTATTGACTAGTGTTCAATTCAAATAAACATAATAATGGTAGTTTCACCTCGACATACACAACTTCAAGGGTTGACTCAAATTATTGCAAAATATAAATATTATTTCCTGAAAAAACAAGCTAAGACAAATACCTTTCGAACTCTCTAAAAAACGATTTAGATATTTTTTTAGGTAAATACTGTAACTGGGGCGAAGGACGAGGAAAATACCACTTTAATATTTTAACTAAGTATTTATTCATCGCTCCAAACAGTACAATTTACAATTACCATATTATAATAATTTTGGCAATGTCGAGGCCGACTGCTCGAAAGCTTATCTATTCCACCCAACAAAAACTTAAAGATATAAAATAATAAGAATATACAGGGAGGTACATACATAAATACATTGCAGTAAATAAAGGCCAAATATTTTGTTTCGCTGTAATAAAGGAAAAGCGTTTTGACGAAATATTTTCCATTAATATTATCAACTAGTGCCAATTCAATAATTGCCTTCCAAGTAGTGCTGTTTTTTCTTATTCTTAAGGGTTATATGCAGTAGTCTACCAGTAGGTAAAAGTAATTCTATTTAAGTTTAATCAACTTCAATAATCCTTTTGATATCCTGGAATACCAAGAATTAAAAAATGGATTCGCTCTATAAAACTTTTATGAATTTTGGAAGAAGTAAAGAAAATATTTTCATCGTGTATAGCCTCTGACAAGGTTACTTTCGATTTTGAAGTCGAAATATCGGGTTGAAAGTATAAATTCCGAATTTAAAGTAAAAATTTTGAGAATAAAATCGAAATTTCGAGTTTAAAGTCGAAATTTCGAGACTAAAATTGAAATTTTGTGTTTAAAGTCAAACTTTCGAGTTTAAAATCGAAGTTTCTAGGTTAAAGTCGAGTGTAAGACAAAGTAGAAAAGTGTAAGCATGTAAGAGTGTGCTTCTAAAATTTCATTTCTAAAGGCTGGTATTCTAGTTGACAATTAAAGTCCCATTTTCCCCTTTTCCAGAATTTTTCTCTACCAAGACAAAATGTTATGCTTTCTCTGCAAACAATTATCAACTACTTGTCCAAATGTTGCAGATGTCACTGAATCTATCCTTCCATGCACTTCAAACGAGAGTTTACTCAGAAATTACAATCTTCAATGAAAACTCTAATGTCCTGGAAAATAATCATTGTACTCATTTAGCAAGCTAGGATGTAATACTCCCTCTAGTAAATCTCTTACCTTATCCACAAATTCATATCGAACCAAGTTTATCAGAAAAATGAAAGCGCAATAGAAAGAGCAGCTTACCAGAAAACTTCTGAACCATTCCATTTTCCAATAGAAAACTTTCTCGCATTTCTAGAAGATTTATATGGTAGTAACAATTCTTGTTCAATAATAATAAAATTCATAAGTGATGTTTATTTTCTCTTAGATGATATGTGCTCAAAATACCCTACACTTGAAGACAAATCCATGAAAAATACTTATCAAAAATACTTATTACTCGTCTGTCCAGAAACGTTAAAGACTATCTTAACATTGGAACAACAGAAACAGAAAACAAATATATAGTATATTATCCCAAACATCTAAAGATATAAGCGATAAAGAATATCTATAATATGCATCTCAAAATCATTCTATTAAACACTTATATTAATTATTCTTCGTTTTACTTCACCTTCAATTCCTAAACCAGGAAAACCTCTGAATGAAGTGTCGTCATATAGACCTATATCATTGTTACCGATAATATTATTTGAAAAACTGTTACTAAAACGACTAAAACCAATAATTGAAAATAAAAATCTGATCCCTTCGCACCAATTTGGTTTTAGAAAGAAACACTTGACAATAGATCAAGTACAAAGGATAGCCGATATCATCGAAAAAGCGTACAAAGGAAAATATATATGCTCAGCTATATTTCTTGACGTAGCCCAAGCATTTGACAAGGTCTGGCACGCTGGCCTAATACAGAAACTTGAAAAAATGCTCCCTAGACAATATGTCGACATTCTACAATCATATTTAACGGGAAGAATGTTTAGAGTAAAGCAAGACGAGGCATACTCCGAAATGAAAGAAATTAAAGCAGGTGTCCCACAAGGCAGTGTGCTAGGACCGGTTCTTTATTTATTATACACCAGCGATATCCCTCAACAACAATCTGTTAAAATAGCAACATTTGCAGATGACACTGCAATATTGGCAGTTGGCGGAACTAATAGAGAGACCTCAGAAAAACTTCAGGAAACCTGCAACAGAATTAATCGATGGACAAAAAATGGAAAATAAAAATAAATCAAACTAAATCAGTGCATGTTCATTTTACTCTTCGACCAAATGAACAAAAACAAATAAGAATAAACAATGACGTTATTCCGCATCACGATTCGTCCAAATACCTAGGGATGAACCTAGATGTAAAACTTAAATGGAAAGAGCACATAAAAAAAAAGCGTAAAGAACTTGAACTTAAATTCAAAAAAATGTATTGGCTCCTAGGAAGAAAATTAAAATTGACAGTGCACAACAAACTGATGATTTATAAACAAATCCTAAAACCAATCTGGATTTATGGCATACAGCTATGGGGATGTGCCAGCAAGAGTAATATCAACATGATTCAAGTTTTCCAAAATAAAGTCCTAAGATGTATTGTTGATGCACCTTGGTTCTAACGAAACGATTATCTTCATAGAGACCTGAAGATGCCAATAATCGAAGAAGAAATAAAGAGGTTTGCTGCGAAACATGAAGGTCGACTCCACTCCCACGTCAACGAAGAAGCGCTGCAATTACTGGACAACTCTACACTCAACAGAAGGCTCAAAAGGAAGAAGCCATTTGAGCTAGTGTAGTGAACGTTAATGTTAGTGCTAGTGTAAAACAGTGTAATAAATCTTCACGCCAACTTGTGATGCTTTCCTATAGAAACAATTAAGACAGCCCAATGGGGACTTCTTAGATAAGTAATTAGTTTGTAAGATTTTTAGATTAAAATTGTAGGTTAGTCAGTAATGACTGGTAACAATACTATAACAAAAAAAAAAAAAAAAAAAAAAAAACTTCACCTTCAGGCTAATTCAGTAGTATTGCGATGGATTTTGTCTTCGCTTTAAACGCATGCATCAACCCACATCCGAAATTGTCCCAAAACTTTTTTGTTTTTAAAGAAACAAACTTCCAGGATTCTCAAAATTCGCATCTTGGAAATTACGTAAAGTACCATCATATCAGAAAAATACACAAGAATTTAGAGAGATTGAAAATTTGTGTGTATCGACTGGTGTCTAAATCTGATTACTTCATGTTTCAAAGCATATTTGTTAAGGTGTACCTAATATTGATAAGCGCACAAACAGTCCAAAATCCTAAATCTCGGTTTTCCATATTAAGGGAAGTGAAAAGCGTGACATCCGTGATGACAAAGCATCAGGTTCAAATATCAAGTATTGTTGTATAATCGGGTCCATTCTTTATGAAATTTCTAAAAAAAAATCCTCACCTTATATATTTATATAAATCCGTTTCATCCTTTGTATTTACAGCTTTGAATATTAAAAATCGTAGGCATTTGCACAAAATATAAATAATGAAATCAATAAAAATTTTTTTACGAAAATTGTTGTATTATTAATATTCTTTATCTTTTGCAGCCTCTATCGAAACACTTCATCCAGTAATGGTTTATATTCATGGTGAATCTTTCGAGTGGAACTCAGGAAACCCATACGATGGAAGCGTTTTAGCTTCTTATGCTGATTTAGTTGTCATAACACTTAACTACAGATTAGGAATATTAGGTGAGTTTTTTTAATATTTTAAAGTGATGGATTATCATAAAGCGATTTTAATTAAGTTGTCAATTACGGCTAAATATTCCAGATAGGTATGGCAATTCATACATTCAGATGACTTGGAGTATTAAAGCTTAATCAGTTCATGAAGTTAATTATCTAATTAATAAAGCATAATAATTTTGCACATTATATCAATTCGTTAGTAAAAAAACTTACTTGTATATCGTCGGGTTACTGCCAAAACAAAATGAGTACATTTTTTTCATTTTTCAGTCAAATGCATGTCTAATCTTAAAACTATGTACTGACAGAACCAGATAATTGTATTAAACGCGGTATTCGTTGATACGCATGTGTACATAAAATACTAAGTGCATTACAAGACAAGAGCATTTATGTTAGGTTTAAACATTATTTTAATTTTACTTTGTGCATAAGGAAATGTGTGTTTTTGGTAAAGGTCGTCCTCTAAATGCAAATGAAATTAAAATCACAAAAGCGTACAAAAGATATAGGCCCATTTTGGTTAAGAAAAAACAATACCAACTAAAATTGTGTAAAAGTAAAGTAAATCCTTGTCTACCTCTAAAGAGGTAAAAGATATAGTTCCAGAACCAGCAGCTAAAGATTCTGATATAGAAGAACTTCCTTTAGGAGAGCAGGATAAATGAAACAAAAACAGGTACTTATACATCCAAAAGAAGATAAGTGCATAAAAAAGTGTTTTGTCTGCTAAATACTTCGTTAATTTTTTAGTTTTATGATAAATTTTTCTACTGTTTAATATCCAATTGTATCAAAATTCAGTTCGTAAGTAAAAATGGAATTTTCCTTGTATACCTGATTTTCCTCAAATGTTAAAGTTCAACATTAATAACACTAAACTATAAAAATGTAACTTATCTTCTTTTGGCTGCAAACTGACGATATTATTAAAGCCATATATTTTTTGAGAGTAAATACAATTACAAATTTTGTTATTGAAAGAAAAATTTATGACATACACTTTAAAGTAATATTAGTTATAACAAAAATCAAGAAAAACACCATAACATTTCTTTAGTTGATCGTCTGTTTTTAAAATAATTGAAAGTACCAAATTAATTCAAATTGATTAATAAAACACAATCCCAGTAAACGTTGAAGTGCTATTAATATCCATTAAATATATACGATCTTTTAAGGATATAAATAGTACATTCTATGAAAATGTAATAAATTAAATTAGGGACATATTATCCTTTTGTAGTGCCTCAGTTGCTCTACATACCTTTCTACCTTAGAACGTCACTTACACCGTTGTAAATGCAATTTACATCTGGTTTTCATACATCCTTTGATGTGCATACATGACACATTCTTCAGAAATACGACAATGAGGTGGAAATTCTGGCATTAACGTATACGTTTGACAAGATAATTATCATTACTATGAAGACTAGAGATAAAGAGAATCGGCATACTCGAAATACGGTCCCAAAAACGCACGCTAATTGAGCTTTTATAATTCACCGCGTAGGCTGGTACTGCTAACGCTGTTCAAACTACATGGCTTTTGGGGAGTTATACATAATTTTGTCAAAATAATAAAAATATACTTGTTTATTGCTAAATAAATCACAAAACATACTTGTATTTATTTCCAAATAAGTCTACTAAAATCTATAAATACCAAGAGTGTTCATTCACCTTTGTCTATTGAGGTGATGATATCATCAACAATATGAAGTATTGCCACTGTATCCTTTACGAAACCTAGATTGAACTGACGGCAATAAAGAGAAATCGTTCCAAAATTTTAGACAGCGTCGGTAAAATGCTTTTGCCTGTCAGATCTAAACTCAGTAAGATTCTGTTTTTTCGGCAAAACTTTTACTGTAGCTTTTTTCCAAACAGTAGGAGAAATGCTATTCACTAAACAAAAGTTTATAATATGAGTAATAAATGGTACTATAATAGGACAATATAACGCGATTAGCCTAGCATTCAATCCATCACATCCCATTGCATTTAATTTTGTTTTCCATATATTATTTATTAAAAACAAACATCTTTAAACATAAATGTAAAATCGACAATGCTATTAGAGCTATAAAAATTTAACAAATGTTGGTATAAAATTAACTAAGAAAATTATATATGTTATTGAGATTTCCTATGCTCTCAGGAATATCACAATTTTTATCTGCAATAAAATTATTATTTGTTAGTGTGCGCCATAAATCTCTCAAATTGCAATTATTGAATCTCTGTAAAAAATAAGCCCTTTTTTCCGTTTTTATTGTTTGATTCGTATAATTTCTGAAATTCCTATAAAATCATAAATGGGCATCCGAATTAGAATGATTAAATTTTCTCAGTGCTTTATCCCTTTCTTTCATTATCTGTTTAATAGTAAACGTTAACCATGTTACATTTTTTTTTTTCGTAATTTTAGATGTAACTATGGGAGTATGTCTGTCAAATATGTTCAATAAACAATTAACTAAATATGATACTTTATCATCTACGCTTTCTTGGTCAAATACTCGAAAGAAAGATGTATTTCTCAAATATTATTACCTTTATTTTTACTATTAAATAACAATTAAATCAAATTTTTACATAAATACACCATCCTCTACTTCTTGCATTTCTATCGTCTCAATATATTTTATAACCATTTATTTGTAAAATATCATTAGTAAAAAGCCACGTTTCACAAATCATAAAAACCTGAAATGAATATTCATTCAATAAACGTTTTACATCGTGAAGAGATGGTAATGAAGATCTTGCATTCAAAAATCATATACTAAAATAAACCACAAGTAAATAAGGACAATTAATATTCCTATTTATTTAAAAACAATTCGAAGTAAACTCACAAAAAGTATTTAAGTTTCAAGAAAAATAAAAAAATAATGCTTTATACTTAACAGAAATGTTATCTATCTTATGAGTTTTTGCAAAAAGAATTGTAATTCGAAACCGCCAAGTAGTCGTGGGAGCAGCAAACTGCATATATAATCCACACAAATTAATTATATTGTTGGCACTAATATATAACCAAATAAAATTAAATTTAATCCTATTTTTTAAAATATATGCATATATTTAATTATAGTCAATCGGTTATAACACACATCTACTCGGGGATACCAATCGCATCAACATCGTGTCATTCCTTAATCTTCTCAACAACATCACTACCATTTCATTTGAAAAAAAATTCACCATTATTTGTCTAGATTTTAACATTCTTGTTGACCTTCTCTATCATAGCTTTAAATATTTGTAATTTATCAGGATGCAAATCTTCCCTAATGATAATATTTGTTCCTTTTAAGAGCTTTTTATTATAAATAATCACTTTTTTTTTTCATATGAACTGAGAAAAACTGAATGAGAATTGGTTTAGTATTATTTTTATCGGCAATTTTCATACAAAAACAACAATTTATACTAGATTTGTCAAATGCAACGTTTAATTTGGAAATTATTATTTCTAAAATAATGTCAATATTACTGTTTATTTTATTTGTTTCTCGTACGCCATAAAATATGACAATTTTAGACCTTCCAATCTGATCACAGAATTTTTGTTTATCTTCCAAATGTTTCATTTTATCTTCAATAATTTGTATCCTAGATTTCAAACTATTACTTTCTGTTTTCAGCAGTTCTATTTCGCTGTCATATTCTTTCGTAATTATTTCCATAATGGCATTAAACAGATGAAGGGTAAACTCATCTGACGTTATAAGTTTATTATCGAAATTTGTAATAGTTAAGTGCAGTTCATCCTCGCTTTTATTGGCTTTATTTTGTGTCGACATATTACGAAAAAATAATTGTAACTTACAGGACATTTCTTTACTTTAGAATTACAAGAATCATACGTAACAAAACTGCGCCCTCTAACTGTGCATTAGCCTTTTTTTCCAAATTTTAAACTTACACTTTTCAGCACTTACTTGTTATATGTGAAGCTGCGCAAAACACT
This sequence comes from Psylliodes chrysocephalus, assembly GCA_927349885.1. Taxonomy (NCBI): domain Eukaryota; kingdom Metazoa; phylum Arthropoda; class Insecta; order Coleoptera; family Chrysomelidae; genus Psylliodes; species Psylliodes chrysocephalus. The sequence continues at coordinate 93,345,837 of OV651816.1, read as the reverse complement.
TCTACTCAGAACAACCAGGCCCATGACACTCCCTGGGCGGGAAAAAGACACGCAGCTTTTACTGCGCTGACGTTTTCGGGATATAACCTATCACTTGTCATAAATCCGGTTAAAAACTCGCTACCATGCGCAGGCAATCCATATTTCGTACACAAATACAAACTTTTGTTTACATTTTATCGAAGTAGTTTTTGTAATACATTCACAGCTTAAAAACGGAAAATTTGTTGTTTTGATAGTGAATTTAGATCAAAAATACCCCAAATACACTTTAGTGTGTGTTTTATCCTTATTGTTACGTATTATTGCTCGTTTTATTTGAGGACATTGGAATACATAGAGTACTAGGAGTAATCAAGCGAAAAAGGTGTCTTATAAGAAGAAAATACATTGCGTTCGACTGATTTATGTTTAATATGTTTTCGTAAAGTATTTCCAACATGCTAGTTCCTTGAATGGTTATAAATTGTAAGTGTATAAGTGACAGAAACTGATCTAGTGCTTTGTGCTTCGTTTTTTTTTTTGTGTTGGTGTCCCAGTCCAGCATTCCTAGCCAGCAGTAGTAGCAAAAACATTAACATTGTCTACATTCAACCCGTTTACATGTACATGATTTATCAGCTAAAAGCAGAATACAATAGTTCTCTGCAAAATGTAAACAACGCTACAAGGAAAATTGCTCATGTATAAATTTAACAATTAAATCAAAATATATTATTTTTAATGGACTTATATCAACTATTATGTTAATTATAAATCTTATAATATAAATATTTGTAACAAAATAATAGTTGTGTATTAGTTACCACTCCAAAAAATATATTGTTTATTGATTATCAGGTATCAAAAATAATATGTTTCTTATTATAGTTGTAAATAAAAACAACACTTTTTATCCGTCCATTTAACACTTACAAACATGTGCATATTTTAAGTTGTAAGGATCTGTAGCCTATTAATTTTTTACATTAGACACAAGACCTGTGATGTCACATTAAATCGTGAATATGAGATAAAGGATTTTGGAGTTGTCTTTTAGTCTAATTTGAAGTTTAATAACCATTTCTTACACATAACTAAAAAAACAATAAAAGCTTTGGGTTTTTAAATCAGAAATACAAAACAATTTTAGAATCACCACCAAAATCAGATTATATAATGCCACTAAGACCCCATCTTGAGTACGTTTCACAAATATGGATGCCCTTGAAAGCCACACATATTGATCATATTGAAAAAGTACAAAAAATATTTTTACCGTACCTTTATGCCATAAAAAATACTTGTACCTTTAAAAGATCTCATATAAAACTATGCTCCATAGTTTTAAGATTAAATCTCTTTTATAAAGAAGGAAGCAACAGGCTGTGATATATTTTAAAGATTGTGATTTGATTGACTATATAAATTTTAATGTGGCAAAGATTAATCTAAGAATCCCAAGTAACAAAAAATTATTTAGTTTAGATCCAAGTAGTATATTTTCTTTTTACAAGATAATGGCTGTTTCCAATGAGTTTTTTAGCGAGGTCCAAATAGATATCTTTAATGTTAGCCTAAGAAAGTTGAGGACTGTACTAAATTAAGTTCACTAGATATAAAGGTTTGTTTTGTTTTTAAAGTTCTTGTTACTTAACTCTACATGTAACTACTATTAATTTTTTATAGTATTCAATAAATAAAGTATACCTTATGGCTGCTTTCAAACAATTCTGTGTGTAGTCACTCAGTTTAAAGTTAATTTTAAATTAATGAGTTTAATAAGAATGTCAAATAGTGATATGTATAGTGTCTATGAATTTGCTGTGTGTAGTAAATGGCCAATAAACATAACTTTGATACTTTTATTACAAGTGTAAAAACTACGAAAACCATATACATATAGTTCCCATTTTTAAATAAATTCATAATAAAAAGTAACGATTTTAGTCTGCCATACTTGAACTTATTCACTAAAACAAGTCATTCAGTATATATTTGTAAAAAAAAACTACACTAAATATGTCTCCATTATAAATTTTTGTATTTAAAACTACATACTTTCCTATAGATTTTGCAGTAAGTACCTAACGTATAGAATAAATTTCTACAACATAGAAAAGTTTTAGATTAGAGTAATTCTTAAGAAATAAAGCAAAACCTCTATTTTGTTACTCTAACCTTGTGTGTTATATATTTTCCTTGACAAGCTAACGTTATATTTTGAAGTAAAAGTAATTAAACTTTTCACTAAAAAGTAATATTTCACATATATAAAAAATTTTTAAAACGGTTCTGCCTTCTCACATTTGCGAAGACTGCCCTGGGGTAGTATTCTCGAATCACGAATACCGACATTCGCATACGTGTTTTACAATGTGTCTCACTTTGTTGAACGAAAACCAAGTGAGACAAATCATAAATCTCGCATGCGAATCTATATTCGTGACTCGAGAATACTACCTCTGATATCTAATCTATTTTCTTCTTCAAAGTAATTAAGTTGTACAATCGTTGTCTATAAAGGTATCTCACATCTCGCTCGTACACACAAATTTGAAAAGTAGCAGAACAAAAATTCAACTAACCAGGTATACCAAGTCCGTGTAAAGAAAACTTTTCATATTCCGAAAACGTCAAGTGTCAACTAAAATTTCTACTTTTAAAGATCAGAGTGCCAATACTGATTGGTATATATACTGGGGAACAACACATAGACAGACTATACAGTTCATCAAATTTCTAGAGGCTTTCGACGGCTAGACAGAGAAATCACTACTGACAGGCATCCCGACGAATTTACGCAATGAAAGTACACTCTGCGCATCAAGTATTTCACTATTTCATTCAGACGTAAATGTCAGATGTAAATTTCGCTAAAACATTTCTTTTATTTTCGTTTGTGTTTTTTGCTCATTACAGTTTAATAGAACCTAAGTATGGAGTTTAATAGCAAATTAAGAGGCCGCGTGATTAACAGTCAATCTCGCGAAATAATAGCTAATGTTATAGAGTTTATGAGAAGAGAAGGAAACTTTAATTCACCTTCAATACCATTTAAAAATGTAAATTATCGTGTTGCTGCAGCCACAGGAGTATTTAAAAACACTGTCGTCCGCATTTCTGGAGAGAAAAAAAGAATCGATAACCGTGAGATATTGGAATTTTCATCACCAAGAAAAACCATTAAAAAACCAAAAACAGTTAATGATGTAGATGAAGCTGCACAAGAATCAAATTTTATTTTTTTATTATTAGATAGCTATTTTTGTTTCTGAGTTGTGTTCATTTACAGGCTCAATTTTTTTCCGTTTCTCCTTTTTGATTTTATATGGGGTTTCAAGTTGTTTTTGACTTATTTCGACGTAAATCACAACAACACACTTTTTTAATAAAGCAAACAAGTGTTAAGAGGTATATGTACGTGTAAACTACAATTACAAAAAATTGATATGAAACCCATGAAACCACCAACAAAAATGTAAAGCTAGCTTCCGTACTAGAACATGGTGTCATTCGTCGATATAATTTATCGTTTTGTTTAATAGATCAAGAAATGTAAATATTCCCCTGTTATTTTTTATAAAATTATAAGAGAAATAAATTTTTTTCTAAATAGTATAGTTTATTATTTTGTAGAAAAACAAAATTTCGAAAATTTTAGTAATGTTTCAGAAACAACCGTTATTAATAATAGGTACCATTTTCCTTAATAAGGTAGAAATAAAATAAATAAACTATTTCCACGATTTACAAAGGCCTACAAAAAAATTATAGGTATTTTCCGCTATCCTATAAAATTTATATTTTCTGACTCAATTTCAAAAGGTTGAAGGAATTCCAAAACACCTTTTATGGCATAATAATTATTTTCAATTCTACATACTATCTTTAGCTGCTTTTAAAAACGTTCTAAGAAAGTCCAATCAGACCAATTTAATCCCTAAACTATTCCACACTTTTAAAATTTAATTACCTAAAAATATTAAAAACTATTTAAAATAACTTGTTTAGCAGACTGTACAATAGCTATCTTAGTCACACGTAGCGCGTTCTCTGTCTGGGCGTCGGACACCTCTAGAAATTTGATGAACTGTACTTTGTAAGTGATAGATTGCGCCACCTAGCGGAAAACTATCGAATTAAAAAGATTTATAAGCATATTAATAGGGTTGATTTTGTTGTAGAATTTTTTTGGCCAAATTCTAGGATATATAGTTTGCGAGGTACAGCCGGTCGCTAGTCCTAATGAATCACCCTGAATCTATTTAATTACATTAATAGAAGCTATAAAACACTTGTCAAAGTGGTATTTTCCATATTGCTTGCAAATACGAAGAATATGCCATATGTTACGTGATAAATATGCATAGGATGAGATTATTTAAAAATTATTGTGCATTACATTTGGAGTACATACATGCGAAAATAAATACAAGGATATAAGCTTTCGTTTCAAATATGTGTTATTAAAATTGTATTACCGTTTTAAACACCAGCGACTCTTCAAAATCATATTAAAATTTTATTGCTGTATACAAAGTAGCCATCATCAGAGACCCCACTGTTAAATGACCATTACGGTGATTTATGATCGGTTATTAGTGTAAATTTCATGCCTTCAATGTGTGGACGTAGTTTTACGATGGCAAGTGCCTTAGTTTAATCATTCTTGAGTTGTTGAGTACTTCTTCCGCAAAAAGGAATTTATCCGGGGACTGCCTGGGATAATAGTTGGCTTCCTTACTGCCATTTTACACTTGGGGAAAGAACGAGGTGAAGTCATAATGAAGGACATTACGCTGGGTGGTAAATGGAACATGGGGGTTGCACGAAACGACAATATTTCGTCGAGTTAAGAGACTGAGATGGAGACTAAAATATTGAAGTGCCTTCGTCTTATTCGATTCATCAATCTTTATGTTTACGATGTATCGTAGATATTTTATTTCGGAGATAAACGTAAAAACTGTTTATTTCGATTGCGTATTCAGGCGATATTACATTTATTTTACGTAAGCAAAAATTCCGATATATAGCTTTATCTGAGTTCAAGACTGACAGGTATAAAAATGTAATTGTAGAGAAATTGAGAAAAGAATGTGTCGTTCTGTTTTGAATTATTATTCTTTTAACTTTTAAATAATATATTATCCATCTACCACGAAAAGTAGTTTTATAATTTACAAAATTGCATTTATTTCAAAAATATTAAAGCTTTTAAGTCAATAGGGCGCACTTGATTCACAAAAGTTCTTCAAATAGTCCCAAAGGAAAAATCCAGTGATGTTATCTCTAGTCAACAACGCGTAGGCCAAATAATGGGACTACTGTTTCCAAAATTTTACTTATTAATATTTATCATGCAGTGCAATAATTTTTCAACATTGACTGCAGAAGAACGGTATAGAAAAATGATGCCCATAATAATTTTGCTAGATGCATTGGTTAACGTATTGTATATTTCAAACCATTTAAGTGAAAAATTGTTAACAGTTCCTTTTATTAAGGGTGCCTATCTAGGGGTAATTCTAAATTAAATAGCTCAGATAGTTTTGAAAACTACCGAAAAGTGAGCGAGAGTTATTGTATTATTCAATTTCTAGTAATCTTATTAATAAAATTTTATTCCAGTCTAGGTTCAGGGCAAGTTAGTTCCAGGTTATGTAATGTGATCAATAATAGCAAAGGGGCTAAACGGCTAAACCTATCAATTTACCCTGCGATATCCAATTAGTACTAATTGTTTACAGTGATATAGATGGAAGTATTTTTAATAATATGTAGATACTATTGCTAATGATGATACATTTAGATATATTTGTTTACTGGTAATGTTCTTTTTCATTTGATGGCCTCAATTTTTATTAGACATTACACTGGCGCCATCATATCACAGTGCAATAATTTGAAACATCTCCTAAGTGGGTTTTTTTAAATTTGTCAAAAGTTGGTGAAAAAGTTAATTAAACTTATAAAACTTTTGACGACATCTATGTCAATAACTAATATATTTTTGGTCATTGATAATTACTTCCCTATATAGCATCTGGCCTCGTCCACACTTAACAAAAAGTGCTACAATTTTCAGATTCTTTCACACGTTAGTTAATTGAAATATTTTTGTAGGTGGCTGAAACGTTTTTATTATATTAAGAGGAAAATTTACATTACAAACTGAAAGACTTGCGGGGCAACGGTAGTTTAGTAGGTATAAAAATTACAACTTAAGGGTGGAGCCTAAATACTACAAAATTACTTCCGAGACTAAACAAAATCCGCATTCATTCATAATTTTAACAATTGCATGTATATACGAGGGATACGTATGTCAAACTCTAACGCGTGTAGTTGAGACAAAGGAACCGAAAAATCCTACCTCGGCTGCCGACGTTCTTGAGTGAGTCAGAGTTACCTAAATTAAGGGGAACCAGAATCGTATTTATTTGTTTTTCTTGGTGCATTGCGAAATATTGTTATAACGCAGTTCGATTTTTTAGAGGGTTTTACATTATTTTTATATTTTAATTTAGTAAATAGGTTTAGTTAGATTAAATTACATTTAGGAGTAAACAGTTGTGAAATATAAATACAAATAACGAAAAAATAGACGATTGGTTCGAATAAGGTAATATTAATTAATACAGAGTATTTATTAATTGAGTGCCGATACTTAAGGGTGTAAATCCTTGGGTGTTAAAGTTTTAAGAAAAAAATAACTATTTTATCATAAGTTTCTTATCACTCTAGATATTTTTATAAAATTTTTCTCAAAAAAAAGTGTTTCCACTCATGGTGGGTTTCTACCAAATTTCAACAAAATATCAGAAGCAGTTTCAATAAACTGGTTTTTATTTTCTTACGCGAAAAGGGTGCGTCGTACGAAAGTACGTCTATAAACCAAATTTGCTCCAAAATAAATAAGTATTTTAAAGATAATTTTGGTTTTTAGAAAAAGCAGTGGCGTACCATATTTTTGTTTAAAAATATTCAGTTCAAACTCGGTACGGACGTCACTAGTAAAAATTTAGAAGTCTTTTACGACAAAAAGGCGGGATTGAAAGTGAAAGTTTAGTCTGTTGGTACATAATATACTATATTTATATATCTTATTTTTATTATTACACTGAATGTGACATGGCTTTTTTCTTTGCCTTTTTTGGATCAACAAAATATTATTTTAATGATTTAAAATAAATTGTCAGTAATAATAATTATCTGTACTTAAACATATATACAAAGTAAAATCATAAAACGACGCATCAAGAAAGCACTAAATTATTAAACTTTTAATTTACGTAACATGTATTAAAAGTAATTTTAAAAAACCGACTTTAAAAACACCAAGTTTTATCAGGAATAACATTTTCTGAAAAAAGTAACATATAAAAAGCAGTTTTTTTGTGAGCCACTACATATATTTTAGAGGAAAATCCATATTATTTTAGAAAAATAAACAAAATTTTTGTTTCTTAAGAGGAGTATTTACTTGATTGTAAAGCGGAGCATGCAAGGGTTTCGTAGTACCGCACTTTTAAAGTTTATTTTTGACTTATTCTGAAAGAAAAAAATATGTTCGTGTAGGTAAAGGATAAATCTATGCTCTTCTGGAGACACTTTTTTAAAATTTGAAATTGTTTTTTCTAAAAAAAAAAAAATACAAATCTCGACTATTTTTACCCATTTTCTCAATTTAAAAAAAAAAAAACTAAATTGAATTTTGAAAAATTGGTTACAGAGGAGCATAGATTTAACCTTTACCTACACGTAATGTGATTTACCTTTTAGGATATTGTACATGTTTGTCAAAGTTTACTAATTTTTTTAAAAAACAAATATTCTTCAAAATTTTTCTGAAATTTTTTAAAACGGTACAAAATACCTTAGTCCGTTTATAGTGATCGATTTTAAACAAGAAGGAGACCGGACATCGTCGAAGAGAAAGAGCGATATTAGTAAAGAATTTTAACTTGATTAAAAAGCGTTCTTTCTCTTTCCATTTTCTATAAAAACTAATAGACCTTTTTGAAATCGGTATTCGGTGACTTTTATTGTATTTTATTGCCTTGAAAATGATATGATTTACATAAAAAACAAAAACTGACTTATTATTTTTGTGAAATAAAAATATCCGAATCAAAATCTTGAAACTATTATTTGGGGACTTAAAAGAGTGATCCACTAGTTGGTGTAGCCTTTTAAAACATTTGGTATAATAATAATAATTATATATCATCAATTAACACTTCCACTGGTAAAATGCTAAATTCAAAATAGTGTATTATAAAAATAAGACATTAATCATATCTTAAATAGATCGCCTAGTACCATGTTTTAGAAATAAATAAAATGTAATTCTTAAAGCAACAAAAATATTCAAAATAATTTAAGATTCCTTGCGTTATGTCAATAAACATTAAACAAAATTTCTCACGAATTATTTAGTATTCTGTCTTGTACTTCCATGTCTCTATTAGCTTCGCTGTCAACAAGTTCTGACAAGGCATATTGCATATAAAAAATTTTAATTTTATTTTGTATCTTTTCTTCCCAAAAGCTGTCAATATGAGATATTTTCTCCACTTTTATTCCTACAGAAGTCCAAAAGCACAAAAGCACAAAATGCAAAAATCCATTTGTGTTATGTGCAGCTAGCCCTGAATTTGAAAATACCAATAGTGGTTCTTCTTAATGGTATTGTCCTTTTTCCAAAAAGTTATTTCCCTACTGCGTATTTCTTCTTCTACAGTCAGCATATATGGACATTTTAACTCTAATCATAGTGTTTTGTTTTTTTTTTTAATTCCATCCAGACTGGCAGCAACATAATCAAATTCAATAAAATGTCCACATTTAAAAACTTTTACTTGCAAATAAATTTCCAAATCTTATTTTGCTATGAATTTATAGTCCATGTCATATCGGGTGGCTTTAGAAATAAATAAAAGATTTTAGGAGATTTTTTGCAAATTTCTCTAAATTTTAAAGCAGTGACTCGTTTCCGTCTTTTATTGTGCCACAATGTACAATCAACAATCGTTTTTTTTTTTCTCATTTATAGACATTGGCTAACTCTTTAGAAAATGTTCTCTTGCAGCACGCCTCAAAGGGTGCGACAGATCAAAGCCATGCACGAAAGCAATACAAAATATTTACATTACTTTAACGGATTGAAGAGATATTAACATGCTGGAATTAATAATTAGTGTTGACTTGAAGAGGTATTCATTAAACAAAAACATTTATAATTCATATCTCAGTGTATATCTTCCAATTTCGGAAATATATTTTTTAATAAATAAATGATAAAATTAATTTAATGTAATTGAGCGAAATTACTGTATGTAAAAAATAACATGAATTCAAATCACTTATGTACTGTTTATCACTAAATAGTAGAAAAAAAGATATATTTGGTTGGTGTCACCCTCTAGACGAAAAAGCTTTTAACTTATTTCTATTTTTATTGTTATAAAAATAAATGCTCCTGTAGGCAAAAATTAAATATATGGTTCTCTTCTATCATTTTTTAACATTTCTATTTCTTTTCATTTCTTTTCTTGGATTTTTTTGCAAAGGAGACTGATTTATAATTTTAAAGTGACTCCAGAGAGGTATGGGTTAAGCCCTTACCTGTACTTACATAAAATTTCTTTTAGTAAAATTAAAAAATAATCCGTAAAATTGGTCTACTATGAAACCCTTGCATATTCTTAGTATTACAGAAATAAATTAAGTAAAAAATAAGGTGTAAATATGTAAAATTTATTCATCCCTCGTAAAATATCAGTAAAATATATTATAAATCGTTTTCATTCACAAATATTAATTTCTTGAAAATCTAACAGAGGCGCCACTTTCCAGACGAAAAATCTTGCAATGTAAGGGTTTCGTAGTACCCCACTTTTAAAGTTTATTTTTAAAAGACAAAAATATGTACGTGTAGGTAAAGGTTAAATCTTGAAGCACTTTTTCAAAATTCAATTTAGTTTTTTTTCTAAAAAAAATTGATAAAATGGGTAAAAATAGTCGAGCTTTGTATTTTTTTTTAGAAAAAACAGTTTCAAATTTTAAAGAAGTGTCTCCAGAGGAGCATAGATTTATCCCTTACCTACATGCACATATTTTTTTCTTTCAGAATAAGTCAAAAATAAACTTTAAAAGTGGGGTTCCGCTTTACAGCCAAGTAAATACTCATCTTAAAAAAAATCAGAAATGTCCTTAAAATTACCCCTATTTTTAAAAAAAGTATCCTCCTAAAAGCAAATCCTGAGGAACAAGGGTCAGTAGAACATCATTAAGTTTAGTTAAATATATTCTCTATTTTGGATAATTTTTTTGGTGTTTGATGAGTTGTTGATGAACTATAAATGATTGTCAATACGACACGTATAATATCTATCTGCATGAAGCGTAAAGTGAAGATTGTGCGTGTTTTTTTAACAAATCTGCTAGTTTTTCCACTTGTTGAAATCACTTTTCCCAATTTGTAAATAAAGCAGTAGATTTTGTCTTTTCTACAGTTTGACACAGGTGGAAATTAGATTTTATTTTCATTACGGGTATATTAGTCACGTTTTTATATTATAATTAAAGCTGTTGCTTCCACTCTCGTTCTCTTTCTCCCATCCCTTCTTCCGGGATAACAACTCTACACGACAGTTTGTTAAAACCGCATTAAATTCTGTCCAGAACTCAATTTATGACCGGACAGGCTATATTCATTATCCATGTCCTTGCGGACGAATAAGTGAGAAACAGCTAATGTTTCATTATATTAAACTTTACCAGAAAAATTCTCTCTAAGGGTGTTCCATAAGGACTGGTAAATGTTTAAAGCCTAAAATAATAATAATATTTATAGCTAAGAATGCATATCGCCTCGGTATTTTATGTAGATCTTTTATTTTCTAAAATGTAAAACAGTCGTATATTGATTTTTGAAATTTGAGTTTTTGGCTATTGCTACATTTATGTATACTATTTTTTAGAGACCATTTAATGTGTTCAAAAGTTTTCATGAGAAATTTTTCGCTTGACTCCGAAATCCAATCCATTCCAACCATAACAAATGTTCTGATTTTTTAGCCACACTCGTTCCGGCATCACGACAAGGGGTCCATGTCAAAAGCATTTGAGATATGTGGTATAATAAAATGCCATACGCCACTATTTCGAAAACAACGCACCGTTACAGAAGTAGAACATAACAGGGAACAAATCATAGCGACACATATTAATGGGAAATTACTTGTTAGATGTTTGAGTGGAATTTTTTCATTAATGAAAATTTGAAGCTGATGGATATGAAGGGAAAACATTGTCTTTATTCTTAGTTTCGAAATCAGTGTTTTGGTAGCGTAACATCAATCACATTAAGCTAATAATAAGTTTGTCTATACTAACAAGTCAAATGCATTTGGTTATTCTGACAGGTGTATAAAATTTTAAACTGTTTGATGCTATAATGTTAGTAGTAGATCAATTGCATTGTTAACAAGAAATTAATTACTGTTTCTGAATGATACTTGACTGCATAGCTTTGTATGTAAATTGCAGGTATACATATGGAATATAGTCAATAATTAGAGATGAGAAACAATAAAAACAACAGATAGGACAGATAGGTGTTATATAACTGTTATAAATTATTAGTTTCTTTAATATAGGTACTATTTAAGCTTTGGAGATTTTTTCTTGGTCTCGTCTGGCTTGGTCTCCGACAATACTGAAGCCTAATGGTTCTATTTGATCCATATTAATAAAAATAAAAAATAACTAAGATAAATCAAGCTTTATTGCCCAACGGTATACACATATTATTTACAAGACAAGTTACAAACGAAAAAATATATAAAAAACTACATAAAATAAAAGTACACATTTTATATTTTCATATATAGTAAAATTCATACAAAGACCTCATTTTTTTGGTATATGCACCATCATAACCTTACAATCTAACATTATTAAGAAGTTAAGTACAAGGTACGTATTTGACGATTTAACGTCTGGACAGGGCTTGCAACTTCCCGATCGCAAATTGTAGAAGAAAATATGGAATATAAGGAACTTAATACTCTATAGCATTGCATTTTATTTTCATTATAACCCGACCCTTCCTAAGTGAGATTTATAAACTGTTGTTTTTTATTTGTTAAAATTTTAATATTCAATAAACATTTCGTAAATTAAATTTTTAAAAGGAACATTTTACTTTGAAATGATTAATTAGAACGACTTTTACTAGCTCTAATGGTTACTGTATTTAAATATTTTTCTATCTTAAATTTTAGAGTATTAATTTAACAGAGATATAGATTAGCTTCTCGATATCTTCTGAATTATTTTCTATGCGAAAATCGAAGAACTTCTTGTCAAGTGTAGATATTGCTTCAATTTTTTGTTCAATAAGCTTCAGATGCCCTTGAACTTCCTATACCCTATGCCCTATACCTTCTCGAAAGAAGTTTCTTTTAGATCTGGCTCCATTAACACCGTGTCCTGCCGGGCGGAGGTAATTTGCCCACAAAATATTTAAAGCTGCTAATCCTATAGGTAATTTGCCCACAGCAAGTAAAAGGTCATCTTAATCCTGTTGGTACTTTGCCCAAATTTATTTCTAACTGAATAAATCATAATAGATATATCTTTCATTTATTATTTTTTATATATTATCGAAAAGTAAAAACATATTATTAATTAAACTAAAAATTATATTAAACACTAATTTTTATTATTATAAAAAAGTAAGTATACATAAGTTATATTATATTTTTTATATATTTATATTTTATTTACATATTTTTCAACTGGGAGGGATAAATGTGATACAAATTTTATATACTCTAATCTGCTGATTTGCTGCAGATCAAATCGCTGTATAATTTTTCTAAACACTGAATTTTTGTTTTACACTTTTGTATTTGATTTTCTTAGGTATACTTAAGCTTTGTATTGTGACATACGTGTCGATTTGAAAGTCTTTAAGCTTTCCTATAAAAATATATACAGAAGGATGTGTACAGTAGAATGAAGAATTAAACCTTGAATGAAACGACTCACAAGCATTTGTAGTTCTTGTAATTGAAGCTGTTTTTTCTGCCCATATACTTGGAGGAAATGTAGAATTTTCTTCAATATATGTTTCTAATAGGTAATCGGCATACCTATCGAGAACGGCATTTTCTGGTTTACTTGCCATTAAGTCAAACACAAAACAGTCTCCAACTTCATCGGCGTTTAAATATGTCAACCCAAATGATATTTTAAGGTATTTTCCGGTATCACTGTTAGTTGTATATTCAGTCATTAATCCCAGAGACTGAATTTTACGATACCACGCTTGATGTAGATGAAATCGGCAGCCATTGATTACAGTATTAGGCCACATATAAATTAACGCCTTATGAAATGCTATTTCAAAATCAACGAACACTTTAGATGGATTTAAAGCAATACTGTAAGTTTCCAAAATTTTATAATGCAATAACGAAAACAAATGTTTGTATATATCGGTAGATTTGTTTGGTAATAAACAATATACCAGGGGCACATAGTGTCCATAACACAGCCCATGAATGGTAAATAATTGTAGGAAAAACTTTGTACAATACGAAAATGTTCCATCCATATACAAGACGTTCATTTTACACAAAATACGAATATTTGTCTCACATGTAAATACAATAATATTATTTTCTCTGCTATTTATTAAAAGAAAATGTTCACCTTTACTGGTTTTAAATGTTTTAGAATATAAGTCAACTGCATCATGCACTTCTTGTATATTTGTAGGTAATGGACCTGGTAGTATTTTGCGACGACTGTTGTATATAGTTTTTCTTATGTAGGACACATCAATTGTAGTTAGTGACTCTGGTAAATTAGTAGCAAGTACTTTACGGATAATTTTAGAAGGGTTTTCCGAAATATCATCAACTGCTTTTCGCTTACACGAATTAGAAATAATTTTCCTGTTTAATTTCGGTTCATTTGCTTCATGGCTATGAATTAGGTTGCCTCTGGATACTAAAAGTTCAGGACCAATTGTAAATACAGTGGCATTACAAGCATTTGTTTTTCTTTGGGAGCATCTCCAAGAAACTTCTCCACTTTTCATTTCTCTATCTTTGGCAAACGTAAAATTCTCCAAAAGGAGTACAGCTTTCCCGCGTGTGCTTTTAATCAATGTAGCTGACATTATAGAAATAATTATTGTTTATAAACACTCGAATTACAATCATCAACGTATAAAAACTGACTGAAATATAAACAGTAAACACCCAAAGTAAGTACCTATTAGAATTATTAATAATCAGGTAGGTACCTATTTGTGGGTGGATGTAATTTGCGGGTTTAGGTACCTGAATGCTACTGTGGGCAAAATACCAGTAAGATTAACGCACCCCTTTACTTACACAGGTAGAAAACAGAGATTTGTGGGCAAAAAGGACCCGCCGGTCCTGCCATGGTCACCATATTAAGCAATTTCTAATTATAATCTATTATTAGGAATTAGTATAATGCAGACAGATGTTTAATGGTAAAAATTGATAGAAAAATATGACATCGATAAAATATTATTTATTTATTTTTCTTAAAAACAAACATTTATACGGTTTCAAAAGACATTACGTTAAATATTCGAACGGGCCTGTAAAACAATTTCGGAACGCACTTGTTAGTTGGCACTTGCTGAAATCTTCAACTTCCGGTTGACAAGTGTTATGTGACTAGGCTAGGTAACATCCAGGTTTGAATTCAATTAATTAATATGAGGTATTTTATAGCAATAAACTATTTTGTTGATTTGCTTTAACCAATCTGAGAATATTTATTTAAAAAAAGACTGAACGTATGAATGTATTTTATGTGTTGGCTGAATGAATTAATGAAATAGGTTAGGTTAAAAAAGAAGAACGAAAAAGGACTTGGCGTGAGGATTTTGGAAAAAGTATTGCTCTTTTTTAGTGAAGGAAGGAGGTCGAATTGTTTGGTGGTGATAACAAAAAAAAAAAGAAAATTATTTTCGTCGTACTATTTATAGAGGTATATAATACTATGTCATAGAAAATTTGTTATAAGAACATATAAATATGTTACAAAAACCAACAATTCATGTATATTAAAAAAAAGTTTTAACAGTTAGATTATTAGTAAACAATACATATTGTGACAATAATTGGGGCTAACTGCATTTCTTGTCGAAATATAATTATTATATATAAATATGGAACACGAAAAGTGTTCAACCAACATTCAGTCTACTTTACTAAAAAGTTGACTAGAATGACATAGCGTAGTTTACCTCCGAGGTAATGATGTACCTGTTAAATAATTTTCAAAACTTTGACTTTACCATTTTTTAGTGTACCTATTTTTTTAGGCTATTATGTTATTGTTTTAACCCTGATTATATTATTATTCTATTCTTCCCACAGTATTCTGTAAGAGTAATATAGGTTAAAAATGATACAATCTTGAAAATTTTAAGCAAAAAACAAGCTGTATGAGGGGACAAAGCCTATTGCTTTTGAGAAAAACTAAATAAAAATAGAAGCTTAAGATGGATTGAAATTAAAAAATATCCTAAATTAAAAACGAAAAGCGATATCAACACGAAATGTTTAGTAAAAATGATAGAATAGATAAAGCCTATTCACTTGTTATAGTTTTAAAATAATATTGCTTATTGTTAATTTTATACCTATAAACAAAGCTTTAGAATAATAATTTAAATATAAATTTAATAAAATATAAATATAACTTTTTGTATCATAAATTCCTTGTATTCAAAATCAAATATATTTTGTAAATTAAAATTATTTATTAATATAAAACCATATTTACATCTTTGAAAGTTTTGACTTCGTTTTTGTTTACAAAAAGTCTTATTTGACATTTAATTATCATAAAACTATTAATTTCTTCTTTCCTAAAAATTAATCAGGTCATCCACCTTAGAATTTATAGAAATCCCAAATACTTACATGATATTTGCCTCTTATTTATTTAAAAGTTTTTGCTTTTCTTTTTCTTTTGGGCTTTTGGAATTGAAGCATGTGCTTTTAATCCTGATTTTTCGGATTTTCGCCTAAAATATTAAGTTGACATAGAAAATCAATAATTAAGTATTCAGGAGAATCTAACTCACCAGAGGATTTTTTTATAAATTTAATTTTTAGGAGGTGGTTAATCTATTCTGAATCTAAAAATTCGATTACAGCATTTGCTGTAAAATCTTTAGTTCTAGTTCAACAACAAATTTATCTTGTAAACAGGGATCTTCTGATTGGAAACATTTGACACAAATTTTATTAAGACACGAGAAAGGTGTTTTTCATAACGAGAACGTCAAATCTTGGTTTAATTTGTTAAATATGTTATCCAAAAAATGTACGATAAATCAAAAAGAGTTACGTTTAATTGAAGTAGAAAAAAAATATTGGTATGGTGTTATTGAAAGGGCTTGTTCAATTTGTCAGTGTTTTATAGCTACCTTATGGTATCATACATGTGTAATTGCGTTACCTGTATTATTAATACCTACCTCTACTTGTATGATATTGTTACTTGATTTCAAAAGCTTTTTAATAATAAATTTATACCAAAAATATTTTTAAAATATGTATTTTTCAAGTCCATATAACTTTTTTTTTTAAACTTGTTAGCATGTCTATAACACAAATATAAATATTGAACAATTACGCACTAATAGGCCATCGTGTATACCTACTCCTAAACATCCATGTTTTTCGGGGCCGTTCATATATCAGGTGATTTCTGCATAAATAGGAAGTCCTTTATATTGCTATTAAAGTTATATTTTGGTAGCACTTCGTTTGCAGGCATTCCCATTATTTGGTCGTTCTCAAACTCTTTGTGTAGCTCGCTGTAATCACGTCCATGCAAACTTAGGTGGGGCTAGGTATGATGAAGGTTTACCTAAAAAATCCGGATCGTTCCGCTCAGTTCTGTGAACAGGGCAGTTCCTCTGTCTTCTTTAAAGTGTCTTCCATCGCCACAGATACAGTGTTCTGCAATATTCCATTGACCCGTTAGGCTACAATTTGCAATATTATTTGTTACCTTTTTGATAAATATTAATTTCAAAACACTTATAGAGATTTTTACTAGCTCGGTGAAATTTAATATCAAACGTTACTTACCTTTAAAAATTAAAAAAAAAATAAATCAACACATCCTTTTCTCTGTCGTGAATTCGGCTTTTCCAATACACAATTTTAAGGGTAGCAATCTTTCTAGGAAATTTTGGGCACCAATAATTCTCTTTTTTATTTTTAAAAGCTAGTGAAAATTAAAAATTCTAGCTTTATCAATAAAAAGAAGTTAATAAAAATTATACAGAATTTAGTGAATGAAAGAGAATTTTTTGTGACCTTTAAAAAATAAGATTCAACATATATACTTTAATGATTTTATTTAAAAAAGAAACCTTTTCGAAAACAAATTATTCACACTTATCAGGTATCAAATTGTGATTCGTACATAAATAATTCTAGTCACTAGTAATTACCACATTTTACTTTGTTAGCTAACCACTTCTAGATAGCCATAGGTAGTTGAGATTTCTGTCCCTCGGAAACCAACGCCTTTGTCGGTTAATCTTTCTTCTTATGAAGCTTCGAATTGTAGCTGTCGCTTTTCCAATCAACTAACTTTTTACAAGAGATTTCTGCTCCTCGGGAACCGACGTTCAGATTACAGCAGTTGAATTATGGTTTTATGGCTTTATGACGTTATGGCTTATGTCGTTATGGCTTATGTCGTTATGGCTTATGTCGTTATGGCTTATGTCGTTATGGCTTATGACTGATTCCATTCGTTTGCTAGACAAAAATAGATTTTGTTTTTCACGTGGTTTTGTACGATATATAAATTTGAAACATCTACTTTTTTTTAAAAAAATGAACCAATCAGATAATAAAAACTAGTGACTATACATATTGTGCCGTTCTAGCAACCAGAATGAATCATAAAAATATATTTAACTTTACTATTAAAAAACTAATAATTAACAAAAGGTGTGAATAATATTTCTACTGAGATATTTAATAATAGACATTATATACTTTTTATGCTTACCACTTTAACAGCCAAATGCACCACCGATACAATCGAAAGGTAAATAAAATGAAATTTACAAATCTAATTTGAGATCGTTTGGTTAGTGGTACTCCCTCTTCAAGAAATATCCCTTTCTTTAGAATATTGTGTGTTGGCGATAATTAAATTATACCGGATGGCACACATTTAAAATAACATTTTATAATTAGACTTTTAAAATGTTACAGTTCTTATTGGGCTTCGTGGCTCTTGAGAGGACTGACCTCACCTCGTTGTTCTCTACTAGGGTTTTCTGCTCCGTAGAAGACTAGATGTCCTCTTATATATGTTATGTTGGGAATGGGGTGTTAATACACTGCGTCCTAAAAGATCTATTGTGCCCCCTTCTGTCACTAATGCATCAAGGAAATGTCTCAATGCCTATATTAACCCTTCCAATCCTATTTTCTCAAGGAAGTGTAGGATTTGAAGTGGCTTCAAGTTAAGTAAATCTCGCTCTTCTATTTGATATTCAAGAGCTTCAATTCATTTAGATCTTAAACTAATTGGTACCATTTGGGTAAATCGTTGTTTTATTTTTAAGCGTAAATTTGTGTACCTAGAAAATTATTTAGTGCTATTCAAATATTTATCATGACTTAATATTGGTTATACTAAATGTTGTATAAAACCTAACGTAGGTAAAAATTATAATACTCACCTCACTCTTTCGTAATAATCCCCAAGCTAGCCTTTATCATAATAAAATCACTTTTGTGCAACTTGTAAATCTTTTTGGTTTTATTTTGTATCTTGTATTTTTTTTGGTAAAGGGTATATAGCCCCCAACTCCTTTAACCAAAAATTCTTTTAACAGATTCTGAAACAAATCTGAATAAATATTCATTGAATTTTATAGATATTAAAATGGTGTCGGGACATTTGCCCAGTTTTTTTCAGGTACATTTTGATCCGGCAACGTTGCACTCGAGGTGGGATGGTACCAAACCACCCCAAAGCATCGGAAAGATACGCACGCATAGTCGTACAATAGATAGGATCCAGAGATATAGGATCACGTCATCAGTAGTATTGGCAAAGGAAATTTTAGAAGTAGGGGATAAGAAAACAATAATTTATTTAGATATTATGACAATAAAAAAAGTAACTGTAAATACAAGTGAATAAAAATAAATAAATAAAATTTCCTTTAAAAAATAAAGAAATAAACCGAATATTCGAAGTGTGAATTCTTGCATTTTAAGTATATACGGAGTGTTTCAGAATAAAATACTTTTAGATCTTAACAAATTAATATGAAAAGTTAAGTATAATTTTCCTTTAAACGTTCCAGTTTTTATTTTACAGGGTGATAAAGTAAAGTTCATAAACACAAAATTTTCTAAATATCTATCCTTATGGTAAATATTTTAACTTACAAATATGAGATGTTAGTTAGCTGGGCCAATGGCGATATCTTCACCTATAGTATGCATTGTTGCTTATTAATTATGAATTTGGCTAGATATAGCAGCCCTTACTTCTTACCTGGGAGGAATAATTAAAGGAATAAGGATATTTTGAAGTCAGAAATTGTAATGGTTTGTAGATTGTGTTAATCTTTATTGCTCAATGGGTATCGTATTTTGTCGAATTAGAGTGTCAACTAATAATGACGATTAACTTACATATATATATTTTTAAGTTAAAGTCTTTACAGTAAGGAAAGATATTTAGCAAATTATATATTTAATAAATTCACTTTATCACCCTATAGAATGAAAACTTGGACGTTTACAGGAAAATTATATTTAGCTTTTCCTAATAATTAGTTAAGATCTATAAATCCCCAGTTTACAGTACTTTCTGAAACACCCTATATATAAAAATAATAAAATTTTACAAAAAGTTTCAAGCATTTATTTACTTATTATTTGCAAATGGTAGGTAATACCGGTAATTTTTTAGACACAAATAGAAATTTTAAATAAAAATTCTATTTTTTTTTAACACTGTATTTAAAAATAAAGATGAGATGTATTTACTTGCATTTTATGTAAATATGTAACCGTAATGGGGTAAACAATATTTAAAAAAAAAATATTAAATATTTGTAAATGACATTGTAGGTAAATATACAAATTTAAAAAAAATATTTTACAAAAAAATATAAAACAATATATTTAAATATTTTTGTAAATAGCTTAAAGTTTTTAAACATTTATTAATATTTCCGTCTTTATTAAGTTTTAATAAACAGTTTTTGATTTTATTATCTATACCAATGTATACTTTTCTTCTTTTGTTCGATAATGGTAGCCCAAACACCTTTCGAAGTATTTCGCTGTCTTGGAATTCAACTTCAAATCAAAGAAACTTAATCAATTCATACACATTAGGGTTGTTTCTTATTCGGAGCTGTAATTTGTTATTCCATCCATCTACGGGATTGTTTGTACAGTGCCTTAAATTATAGCAATTCCATACAGCTCTTGGCAACAAGTTATTTTCAAGCCATTGGTTTATGAAATAGTTGTTAAACTCTTCTATTTTTTAACTGGACAATCCTTCATTATTTCCAGCCATCCCTTCATCGATAAGATTTATAGGTAAATGAGCCAGCAAATTTTTATGTGGTTTTGGATTTCCATATCATTCTTGTATAAAGAAGCTAATCCTACGCTTTGGATTCTTCTTCACAAACAGTGAATAAAGTGAAAGTGTCCTTTAATGACAGGATTCTTAAAATTTTGTTTTAAAGCTTCAATAAGTTTAGTTTCGAAATCTATCATAAAACGGCTTGGTTTCCATTCCGGTAGATATTGTTTCTGTTCTTGAAAAACTATGTTATAAGCGTTGTACTTTTTGTTAGGCAATAATGTAAAAATAACAGGACCTATTGACGTTTCACTATCAGTCGGAAATCGATTGCAAACTAATTTTTGTGACATTTTCTTGCCGGAAAATAATCTACCTAGGTACCCTTATTATTTGAAATTTTCAAAACTTATTTATCAACGAATTTTCATAGATGTTGGTAGGTTTAGTTAATATTTATGTACTTACTAATAGTTAATTAAGCTGGAATAACATTTCCGGTTAAAATTCGGGATTTATTTTATTC
The DNA here is from genome assembly GCA_927349885.1 of Psylliodes chrysocephalus. Lineage (NCBI taxonomy): Eukaryota > Metazoa > Arthropoda > Insecta > Coleoptera > Chrysomelidae > Psylliodes > Psylliodes chrysocephalus. The sequence continues at coordinate 93,324,665 of OV651816.1, read as the reverse complement.
GGTTCTATTTATATCAGTTTTTTCCACGAAATAGATTAAATTTTGTACACAATGTTCCTAATAGGAATTTAGGATAAATATGATTATAGTGGGTAAGTGACTTTTACGTGGATGGAGCTACTAGTAATTACCATTCATAGCTCCACCCCTATTCGCGATGTTGCCATACTTAGCAGGAGCTCTCTTTCTATGTTGTTCTCTCTCGCGCAAAAACTGGGCAAGTGACCCGTAACTACGACCACTTTAAACAACTCACAAAAGTCCTGATATCACATTATTTTGAACAATAATATGGTATATCATCTCCTCTCTATATTCACTCGATGGTATAAACAGATGCATAACCTTATTTGAACATTTTCATATTTTTGTTTACAGACTAAATTACCAATTTATTATAGTGTAGTGCAGTTTGAACTGATCACTTAATAACGAGGCCTGATTATCTTTATTGGTCAAATGCTAAATACATATTTATCAATTATTAATCAATTAAGAGCGTATTGATTTAATACAGTGATATAATCCGTTAAATTCCAGTTTAGTTTCATATACTAGAAGCTCGGACTAATCCGAAAAGAACAACGAAACAAACAGAATAAAATATAAGCCTATTATTCTAAATAGCCTTACTCATAACATGTTTTGTTACATTCTGATGCACGATAACGATACAATTTGTGTTTGTATTTACCAAAACACAATAATAACCAAAAGATACAATCACTATTTTTTCTTGCTGAATATTAAATTTGTACATCTGGATAAAAATTCGTTTCTGAGGTGAGACTGACATAGTCCACAATGCTAAATGACCAAACTGAAGAGTTATGATCGTCATTCACTATAAATTCTCTAACGTGGGTTTGTGGTCGCAGTTTTACGATAGCTAGCAGCCATATTTTTCAACAAGTAGAAATTAAATTTTTGATTGCTAAAAATGCTGGTATTCGGATTCGGTTGGTTGCATGGTGGATAGAAATGGGACAGACTAATAGTTCCGGAAATAAATTGAGCGTTATAAGCTATTTCACCTAAAGTTTGTGGACGTAACAGGCGAACCCGGAACATTAAACCCATTTTTTGGCTCGGTTTTGGTAATTTAATTGTAAAAACGTTCTATTTTTGCACATAATCTACAAGGACGTGCTGAAAAGTTTGTAGGATGAAAATAAACGAAGGAGGCAGTTTATTTCATATTTTTGGGGACTTTAAACAGGCATATTAATTAATTATTTAAACACAAGCTTTTCTTAAAAACATTTTAACAGTAAAAAAATAAATATTTCAGTAGTTTATTATGTTTGAAGTTTTCAAAATTTTAAGGGAGTTCTGGCTCACTATGATACAAGAGATAGTGATGATGAAATGGAATTATGAAACGTCTTTTTCTGCTGATGACTAAATAAATGTAGATTGTTTGGTTTTTATTAACACAATAAACACAAAAAAAATAAATTTGTGTATCTTATAGATTTTGAAGATGACATTCCAAAATTGTGTTGCTTTTTTGTCCATATCTACAGAAAGTGCTTTAAAATCGCCGTTAAACATCTAAACATCAAAATTTTCATGCCATCTTATAGTCGCGTAGATTTTAAATATGTAAATTTGTTGAAACCAAAATATTTATGTATACCCTTTTGTAAAATTTAACGTAGCTCAAACGGTTGCCCAGATATTTAATTTTAAACTTATTGGTTTCCATTGTATAAATCACCCAAATTGGAGCAAAACTTCCGTTCTGTCCTTATCGCGCTTTTCTAACCGAATAACAGCGGATAATATACCATTTTTTAGGTCTCATTGAGTATAATCTGAATCACTTAGGGTTTGTTGAGCTAATTTCAAGAACAATGTAAAATTTATTAGAAAAACAGTACCTCTGAATTTAACTAAACTGTTTTCGTGTTTAATTTAGGTTTAATTTATTTATTTATTTATTTGGAAATACTAAATAATCTTAATCAAAGTAGTAGAACCATCCTTATTAGATACAGCTCTAAATTCACCCCTCTACATTTGATGATAGAGAATGTGACAAAAAGGACACGATATAGAATGATCAGGAGCGGAGTAATCAGACGAAAGTCTACTTGCTTCAGGACTAAAGATACCTCGGACATGCCCCAGGATGAAATGCAAAAGAAGTACAGTTTTGTGAAAAACTTCAAAACCACAGAGCTGGGTTGCAAAAAAGAATGGAGCCAAGAATCCATCGCGCTTGCAACCGAAAGACGTGCTATTCAGTGGTACACGGACGGTTTCAAAACCATAGAAGGAACTGGAATAGGAGTGAATGGGCCGAGAACCAAGCACTCCGAAAGCTTGGGAAAATACCCAAGCATCTTCCAGGCGGAAATTCACGCCATCTAGAAGTGTATCCAGTTTAACATCGAGAGAAACTATCATAGACAAGAGATTATCATCATGTCCGATAGTCAAGCAGCCATCAAAGCGCTGAGTTCTTACGTAATCAGCTCAAAAATGGTATGGAGATGCCTAGAACAATTGAATGAGCTAGGCGAGAAAAATAGAGTTACTCTCACTTGGGTCCCGGGACATAACGGGGTACAGGGTAACGAGATTGCAGATAGTCTTGCAAGGAAAGGGGCTCAAACACCCTTTGTAGGACCTGAGCCGTTCTGCGGTATCAGCAGTAACATAATATTAGAAGAGATTAAAAAAGAATTGGTTAGTAGAAGAACCGATAATTGGAACAATCTCTTGGGGCTGAGACAGGCCAAGATACTTCTGGGTGAATATAACCAAAAAAGATCGGAAGCCTGCATCTGCCTGAGCAAGAACAGGCTACGTATTGTAACAGGGATCCTTACCGGGCACTGCCGACTAAAAGGACACCTAAGTAAACTGATAGTATTAGAGGATAGTGAGTGCAGATTCTGTGAGGAGGAGGACGAAACCTCCATTCACATCCTAACTGAATGTGTAGCACTCCAGAATCCAAAAGCACTATATCTAGGAGGATATCAAATAGAAGAGGGAGACTTACCTAACTTGAAGCCACTTCAAATCCTACACTTCCTTGAGAAAATAGGATTGGAAGGGTCGCTATAGGCATTGAGACATTTCCTTAGTGCAGTGGCGACAGAAGGGGGCACAATAGATCTTTTAGGTCGCAGTGTATTAACACCCCATTATCAACATAACATAAATTCTGCACAGTGCCACAAAAACTTTATTAAAAAAAAAACAACCAAAAACTGTTTCCTTGTCAATAAAATTACAATCTTCAATAGTAAATAAAAAACTCGTAGTAGCTTAAACAATTTAGTTTATAGGTGTACATAGTATAATAAATCATTGATTATAATTTGTTTTTATGAAATAATTTCATTATTCAAATAACCTTAAATAAATTTAGGAGTGTCTATTGAAAGACGACTCGTAATTATTTTAATTGTATTACATGCAATGGGCAACCATTTATACAACAACGATGAATCTGAATTACAGTTAATTGTATTAGTTTTCTTTAGTTTACGAAAGGAGTTATAAGTGTTATAAATTGATAACAATAATAATTTTTTGAAATAATTTGAAATACTTATAATAAAACATGTACAATTCTCTTTAACAATTTATTTGACTTTTCTTTTCACAATAATAAACAGTATTACAAAGAAGCTATGGCTATCTTGGTCCAAAATTTTATAATATAATCCCACCTGATTTAAAAACAATAAACTCAAAATCACTATTTAAAAATAAAATTAAAAAATGGATGAAAACAATTCCTAGAAATCAAATACATGCTTACTTTGAAACACTATAAACTATAAAAAAGAGATATTTATTGAAATGTAATATATTATATATAAAATATGAATGATTATTAATGATTAAAAATTGAGTAAACAAATTATTTTATTAATGTTATTTTAATTGTTATTGATATTAGTATTAGTGTTGTTATTGGTGTTGGTAGTTATATAAGTATTGGTATTAGTAGAGGTATTGCATTGATATTGGTATTAATGTTAGTACTATTGTCAATATTATTTTTATTATTGTAGATTTTGTTATTCATGTTATCGTTAACTATTATTATTATTGTTATAATTATTATTATTATTGATATTATTAGTTTTATTAGTTTTATTACTACTTCGATTATTTTATTATTTATTTTTAATTTTATTAATATAACCCACGCACAGGCTAGACCTTCTGTGGGTTTTATTATTATATTTATTAACAAATTGTAATTTTCTTGTCGAATTTTGTTGTTGATTAATAAATATTATTATTATTATTATTATCTAAAAATAAAAAAAGGAAAGGTCCACGATAAAACCGACACCTCTGGAAAAAGGAGTGTTCTACCTTGCTGAGCTGAAAAGCAAATATAAGTATAAATTTTATTATTTTCTCATAAGGAGTTTTGCACTAACATTTTGATCGTTTTGATGCCCATATATGTACAGGGTGCGGCAAAAAGGTAGGCAGGATTTCAAATAGTGGTTGCTTGGTTTGTAAAACCGGCAACACTGTGCACGCGGTCGCGTTAGGTAGATAAAAGTTTACAGTTTTCAGCACGGGGGTTTTATCATATGCACAATACGTAAACACGTTTCTGCGCATGCAACTCCGCGCTTGGGTGCTCTGAAGTTCGTTTTACAATAGCAAAATTGTATTAAAATGTAAAGCACATTGATTAATTTAATAACATCTCGTTCTGTAACACACAAAAAGTGTTGTTTCAAAAATTTTAATTCATATATTACAACAAACTAAAAAAAACATGCATTCACTTAGTTATTTGTACTATGTGAAGATGGCGTTCTGTCCGCTGCATGACTGCTGGCTGCCCGCTATAACGGGCCCCGCGCGCGCTGTCAACAAATAACATCAAAATCAAACAAATGTGTGGTTATGTGATGGTTTTGGTTGTCGACGAAAACATGTGAGTAGAACTACTTTTATTTCTTTTTTTAGATATGTTATTTAGGATTGATTATATAAAATCAAGTAAAGGTAAAGGCCCATTTCAAACGTAAATTTTAAGAACAAACATTTTTAAATTTCCTTCTGATATCGATCAAAGAAAGGAATAGGGTCGTATTTTAAACATTCCACTTACAACCAATCATTATACATTATGTGAAAATCATATTGTAATACAAAATCGTTAACAAACACAAATCGTTCAAGACTGCTAGAAGATTTGCTTTGCCTTGCTTTAGCATCCTCAAAACCAGATACACCAAAGATAGTAGTACTTAGTAATATCACACCTCCAAACAGACTTCTGTGAAGATAAAGTTCATTTTAATAATATATATAAAATTAATAAATGAAACAGAATTTGAGTCAGGCCACTAGTTATGTTGCAAGAAACTTAATAATTTTGACTGCAAAGAGTGTAAAGTTAATTTACTGACATGTTAGAAGACCATCGATACTTTTACTTATTTTAAAGAAAATGATGATAAAAGACGTTTTATTTATGAACAAAGAAATGTTATTGAATTTCTTTCAAAAATTCATGAAATAGTTTTACCGCTTTTGGGTCATATTGACAACATAATTAAAAAGATTAAACTTTTTTTGCCAGACTATGTTGATTTTAAATGGTTTACATCAGAGGCGACTCGTGGCTTAGTCTATGAGGAGACTACTTTTAAAAGGTACACCCTATATACTTAATAAAAATATATGTCTATAAGAATACAAAAAGCAGAAATATTACATTGTATTCTAATAGAAATATATATTTGTATAAAGTATATAGGGTGAGCCAGCCTCCTCGCAGACTAGGCCACGAGCCGTCTCTGGTTTACAATATAAAGAACATAAAACAGACGTCTTTTCTCATTTAGTTAAAACTTGTCCACTATTAATAATAAGAAAGTATTATAATGATAGTATGAGGGCTGCTGCAATGTCTAAAAGACAAACAAAATTATTTGAAGTTACTGCATTTAATATTTTTCTGTTTCAGTTTATATGGATGGTTGCTTTTGTCTTATTTCTTAAGATTCAAGAAGAATTTATTGTTCTGTTTTTTGTTTATTTTAAAAGTATATTTACTTAGGCAATAGTTTTCATATCAAGTAAATTAATTATTTGTTGTGCAATTTCTGATTTTTGTTAGCCAAAGATAGTTAACGCACCGAAATAGTAATGTAATGTTTGTGATATTAGAGTAACTTTCTTAAAGAATCATTTATAAGACGTCCGGGAGCGCCATAGTAAATAATAATAATAATAATAATAATAATAATAATAATAATAATAATAATAATAATAATAATAATAATAATAATAATAATAATAATAATATACATTCTTGCATCGTATAAGCTCGCTTGTATGGGGGTGAAGTGCATTAAAAATAATGTTTTGTATTGCCATCTCTTTGATATATTTTTTATTTATGTTTCTTGGGAATTTTTAGTAAATATAATTATATAAAACTTTGTATGATATTTATTTTATCCCTCATAATTATTTGTCATAGAATTTTACATTTTTATTGGGCATTTCATAATTGTTACAAACAGCTAATAAAAAAAGGAAAATTTTAATTATAATTAAGAGAAAAATTTACTTAAACAATTATCTTTTTCTAAACAATACGAAATAGAGCCATAAATATTTCTATAGTTTAATTTTACTTTTTAGTAAATGAAAAATATGTACTTTCAGGTAAAAGTGAAATGTTCGTTTTTCTGGAGCCACCATTCCGAAATTTGATTTAATTATTTTCTCAATTTTTGAAATCTTTATAAAAACAAAATTTTGCGATTTATTGCCATCAAAATTTGATTAAATTTTGAAAAAGTGGCTCCTGAGGAAGATATTTTAGCTACACGTAGATGTTTTTTATTTCACTAAAAATTAGCGATGAAGCGATGAAGCACACTTTCACCTATCGGGTTCCGTAAATAAGCAAAATTTTCGTTATTTGTCGGCAAATAATCCACAGGAAGTTCATGAACAACCACTTCACTGTCCAAAGGTTACTGTCTGGTGTGCAATATCTGAGTTCGGCGTGTGGGATCTTTACTTTTTCGAAGAAGATGGAATAACAGCAACAGTCAACGGAGATCGATATTTTGATATGCTTAACAATTTCCTACGTCCAAAAGTTAACGAGTTGAACGTTAATCAACGAGAAATTCTTTGGTTCCAGCAGTATGGTGTCGCCTTGCGACTTTTTTCTTTGGGCTTACCTCAAATAGAGAGTTTTTGCACATCGTCCGCGGATTTTGCAAAAATTAAAGGCAGCCATAAGACAAGAAATTGCCGCAATTTCCCAAGAAAGGATCCATCGGGTAATGACGCACTTCCGTGAAAACCTACAAGAGTGTATCGACAATAATGGCCGTCATTTAAAAGTTATCATTTTTAAAAAATAACGTTCCTAAATGGCATGAAATGCAGATTTCAATAATAATAAAAATGTTGCTTTATGTGGTTTGGTTTTTATTGACATCCCAAATAGTACCTATCATTTTACCGCACCCTGTATAATAATAAAAGAAATATCAATCATAATAAAATAAAATATTGAATAAAGGCGCCCAATCAATAAATTTAAAAACAATAAAATATAATAATAAAAAAAATGACCCAAGATTAAAAAATTTTATTACAAAAAAAAATATCATCAATATACAGGGTGTTAAAAAAAAGTGTCACAAAATGAAATGGTGAATAGTATGACCCAAAATAAGCAGAAAAGTCTTAACAAATATATGACCGCAAATTAACGGTTTCGGAGATACGGACCATTTTGTGTTTATAACAATTTTTTGTTATTATAAAAAAACAATGATATTTATAAACAATCAATAACAACATAGAGTTAAATGAGATGTTCAAAGTGCCCTCCCTCCATTTCAATGCATTGCCATTTGCACGACCGTACATAAAATGCATGTCAGCTAATTCAATATTAGTGTAAACAGGCATAACGAAAATTTATAAAATTATTTACCCACCACAAAATAATAACTGCAAATAGTATCTATGAAAAAACATCGGTAGACTCCGATAAGAAAAGCAAGTTTTTGAGAATGAAAAAAGATAATCAAAAAATGATACAAAACACAAAACACTCCGTATCTCTGAAACCATTCATTTGCGGACATATGTTTATTAAGACTTTTCTGCATATTTTGGCCCATACTACACCCCGTTTTAGTTTGTGACACTTTTTTTTAACACCCTGTATACTTTTAAGAGTTTTATTATGTCAGCCATACTTTTATAACAAAAATGAAAATAAAGTGAAATTATACATTAACAATAAATTCATAAATTTGCCATATTTATAACATTCAACGACTCTCTCCTGGCTAAATATTACTTATCTATCTATTCTGCTCTGTTCTGTTTATTTTTTGACCTCGGCCTCCTTCTGACACTTCCATTTGTTCTTATTCAGTGTTAGTATGCACGGTTTTGAGAATATCAAGTATTATACCTATCCGATGTTGGGTCCTGCAAAGTTAATCTTCAGTACACTTGTTAATATGACATCTATCTCGATGTCAATCTTGAATGAACATCCGTTTCTTGCCTATTACTCCTATACTTAGGCAGAAGTCGCTTAGCCTCGGCCGCAAATGTGTAATTCGGACAAACACAGCCTTGGTACACCAACATCTATTTTACCGCTGGTTTCATTACAATGATCGATGGTTGAATAAAAAAAACTGAAGTAAAGTGTAAAATTATCTCTTGTCTAGTATACTCGTATACACTTGAGTATTATCATTGTATAAAGAACTATAGTAGGACAATCGCCATGTAAAAGTTATTGGAGGCAATCGCGCCCGACATCTATTGGTACAATCATTGAACTAACGATTTTATTTACTGGTTAAATACGCCCTCTACGTCAGATGTTAGAACTTTATAAGTGACAATTTCGTCAAATTAATTGTCAATATATATTTTTTTAGTTATTAAGATTAAATATAATTAAAAATTAGTGATTCTTGTGAAGAATCAATAAATAATAGCATTCCACAAGATATTCGTCTATATTTAAATATAAACTGAGATTTTAATAAAACTAAAAGTAATCTGACTATGAGCGTTAAAAAGTAAAACTTTCTCGTAAGCCTCCATAACGAATATTTAGAGTATTCGTCTATGAATCGAAAGGTTCCGAGTTCAAACTCACGAGTAGACACTTTTTTTTTATTAATTAATTTTATTTTCTAAATTGGTAAAACTTAAATTAATTTCAAAACATTAATTTTACGTTAATGACATCTAAATCTTCATGCTCAAATTTCGTCTTTTTGCTATGGCCACTCGGGATCATCAAATTATAATAGAATATTATAAGGTACGGTAATTTTATTAAAATCTTTTGACAATGAAATTAAAAATGTGTGTGTCTAAAGGAGAAATATACCGAAAATAATAATAAATTTGTATTAGGTACCTATGTGTTAAAAGAAAATAGATAATTTTGGATTTGAATATACAGTGTCTCGCAAAATGTCTGCACCAAGAAAACACGAAATTACATTTTTCTTTAATCTACATAAAAAAGTGCGAATAAAAATTTTTTTACTGAAAATTATTAGGTACCTAACAGGGTTATTCATTATAAATTACCCTCCCTTTATGCCATAATTATTATTGTATAATGTTTACATTGACCGAATTTTGTAAAAATGTCATCAAATGACCATATCAGTGGCGTGCATATTTCACAGGATTTAACATGAACATTTTTTAATAGGGATAGCATATACATATATGTTTTATTCAATTTTCGGAATGATTTTTATTCTTTCCTGATTAATTAAACGTCAAATATCTTATAAATATTTACACTTTTTCTTCCTCACTGTAAACTACCTATATTTGGATTATATTATTATCAAACATAATAGTGTAGTGATTTTCATATCTTTTACTTTAATAATGTTAACTTTTTTATATTTACATTATCAACGTTAAATTACTCGAGAACAGACGATATAAGATAGGGTTATCAATAATATACATTTGTGAAATTAGAAAAAAAAAAATATATCCCAGAAATTTAATAACATAGAGGGTATCCCATTTAAAAAAGTTTATTTGTGTTGTATTTCGTGAAATCTGAATACGTGTTTTTATGGTATATTTAAAAAAAGTCAGTCATATCCACAAACTTTTATTTAAAGCTTTTTTTGAATATGCAATAGTGGTTATAAAAGGTGTCTTTAATAATGAATAATTTTATACATGATCTCAAATAAATTTGTTGAAATTAATTTCATTTGCAAAAATGTCACTTCTGCTTCTCCCGTATTGCTAAAAAAAAAAATGTGTCCAGGTCTGGGATTTGATGGTGGTAAATATTAATTCTAAATATACATTTTTCAAGTAACATTGTCCTCCTGTTTTTAGAAATAAAGGTTACTGCCTAGCCAAATTCACACACAGTATGTTTATATAATATTAAAAACTTCCCCTACTAAATATTTTGGCTTAAAGTAGATATCTTAAATTCATTATTGTTAGAAAAAGTAGAAATAATATTAAATATAATAAAGAAATTAAGAAAATAATTTAAAATTAGTTTAATTAATATTATTTAAAGAAAAAAATTTTTAGCTTGGACTTAAATAAAACAGTAAAGAACCACCTGAGAATAATCACTTCAATCTACCTATATCAAGAATTATTTATAAAAATTACTTATATTTTCCAAACCTAACCAACAGAATTATTGGAAATACCAACAAAAATAATCCGGTTGGGGTTCGGCTCTGGAGGCTAGGGCATTTAGGGTCGAGATATTGAGACCAAACTTGGTATATGGATGTACTATCCCATAAAAACAAAAATTGCATTAAAAAAATTCACCCCTCCCCACCCCTATCTGATATGGTGGGGGTGGCATCCTCAAAAAATCAAGTTAGAACTTTTTAAATAAAACAGTTAAAATCTACGATTTTTTATAAATACAAACCCAAAATTTCAATTTTTTTATCAAATTTGTCAGAAAGTCCAAAAAAAATTTTGGAAAAATTTTATCAAAAAAAATTTAAATTTTGGGTTTGTATGTAAAAAAAATCTTAGATTTTACCTGTTTTTTTTTAAGTTCTAAATTGATTTTTTGGGGATGCCACCCCTCTATCTCCCTCTAGGGGATGGTGGTGGTAGTGGTAAAACCTACATCAACACTCATTATTACCCACTGTTCAATCGGGCTTTCGCAAAGACTTTAGTTGTACAACTGCTCTGCTCCATATTGTTAATGACGTCATTAAATCCACTGATCAGGGAAAATGTACTCTATTAGTTATGTTAGATTTTAGTCGGGCATTTGATACTCTTCATCATAATCTACTAATATGTATGTTGCAGTATATAGGCTTTTCGGAAAATGCTCAATTACTAATAAACAATTATCTTAAATTTAGACAACAAAAAGTTTGCATAAATAATGTGTACTCAGAATATCTTAATTTAAGATCGGGAGTTCCGCAAGGGTCAATCCTTGGACCTTTATTATTCTGTATCTATTCGGCTCATATCTTATCACGAATCCAGTTTTGTAATTTCCATCTTTATGCAGATGATACACAATTGTACTACAGTTTTTATCCTCAAAAAGTAGAAAGTGCATGTCAAACTATTAATAACGATTTAGAGAATTTCATAAATTATGCAACCGACCACTGTTTGATAATCAATCCTGATAAATCTAATGTTATGTTATTTGGAAGTAACTATCATCGTCAAACTGTAGTACAATCAATAACTATTAATATTAATGCCAAAAAACTGCAAGTTGTTAATGATGCAAAAAATTTAGGTGTAATATTGGATTCCGATTTAAGATTTTAGAAGCATATAAACAGACTATTACAACATGCTTACTGTAATCTAAAAATCATATACGGCAATCGTCATTTATTACCGATCCATGTCAAAAAAGCCTTATGCGAAAGCCTAGTGTTATCTTTATTTAATTATGCGGATGCCTTATACGGTCCTAATTTAACCGCATATTACAAACAAAAAGTTCAAAAGGTTCAGAATTTATGCTTACGGTTAATCTATGGCATTAGAAGAAGGCAAAGAACTTCCCCAAAACTACTTGAAATAGGCTGGTTAAATATGCACAATAGACGAATACTTCACGCTACGTCACTATATCATAAAATTATTTGTAACAAAAACCCCCATATCTTTATCGTAAAATTACTTACCGTACCGATATTCATAATATAAATATAAGGAATAGAGGGTTACTGACTGTTCCTTCTTTTAGAACTGAATTATTCAGGCGATCATTTAGTTATAACATTTGCTATCTTTACAATACGGTTGCAACCAATTTTAAACTCCAAAGTGTTTCCAGATTTAAAACGATGTATAAAAACTATCTCTTAGCATCTCAACATTAGTCTTGTAAAATTAAATAGATTCAATTCAAATTTAAACTTTTGTACCTATTATTTCTTTGGTTAGATTGTTAGGTTAAACTTTTGCACATATTTTTATATTTTCATATAAATAATATTATATATTTCTTATAATTTTTATTGATTGTATTTTGGGTAATTTTAGGTACTTACAAATAATACAGGTTTATCTAGGGTTAAGTGGAAGAATATTTTTATTGTCTACTCGACAATAAAAATAAACTTCGTCCTTTATTTTCGCTTACGCATTTTACGCCAAAGAATATAATTATTGTAATTTATAATTGTTTACTGTGTATTTGAAAATAATAAAGACGATTTATTATTATTATTATTATTATTATTATTTTTATACAAAAATGTTGCAAATCATGTATATTATAAATATGTCAAAAATAAGATTTTTATGTCGTCTGTAACTATTTTTAAAAGCCAGCCCCCACATCCGAACTATGAAGAATAAAGTCGAAATTTTTTTTAAGTTAAAAAAAAAAATTTGGGTTTTTATGTATAAAAAAATCTTAGACTGTTTTATTTAAAAAGTTCTAACTTAATTTTTTGGGGATACCACCCTCACCATATCAAATAGGGGAGGGGTGAATTTTTTAAAGCGATTTTTATTTTTATGTGATAATACATCTATATACCAAGTTTAGTTTCAATATTTCGATCCTAAATGCCCTATCCCCCAGAGCCGAACCCCAACCAATAATCCTTATAGAATCCAATATTAAGAATTCATTTGTATTATTTACCAACCATCTCAAGGGTTCTTTTTAATTACATTGTTACTCACCAGATTAAAGAAATAATTTGTTGTTTATAATTACTTATGCTAAGTATTTAGGCAGGTACCTTACCTACCGACCTATAGGTATATGTATTTGAATTAAAAATACAATTTTTCTCAACACTTAAGAAATGTATTATTTGCTATTATTAATATTATATAATTTATTTTAAATTAATTCGGATAAAACCTGTAAAGGAAAAGAAAAAGAAAAGCACATTTTCTATTTTATTAATTTCAAAACAGTTATAAATACACAAATTTTTAATTCTAATTTTAAAACATTAATTAATAGTTAACTAATTTATATCATTAAGATTGGGACATAGTATAACTAAAGATTATATCTGATTAAAAATAAAACTATTAAACGAAATATGCTTAGAAAAAATACCCGTTTTCGAAATGCTGGGTGTTTAAGTTGAAAATTAAAAAATTATTAATGGCTATAATATTTTTATTTTTCAGTATCATTTTACTGAATTCGGTAATAATTTTTGACATTTTACAAAAACTAATTTAAACTATATTTTAATTTTTTTTTATAAATCATGTAGGTACTCTTGTTGGGAACTCGTCCTTTAATAACAGTAAAATAATTCAGTAAGAAAAAAAAACTACTCATTCACAATACCTACTACCCGTAAACGCACGATAACAAACATTAGGACGTTATTAATATTGTAATGTAACCTCTATAAAATTGTTAATAGAGGTTACATTACAATTTTAATGACTGGTTTTAAAAAAATATTAATATTTGAGTTCATTTTGGAAATCCCAAATGCAAAGTGAAAAATTGAAAATATATACCAATGTTTAAGGCTCGATTACAAAGAATAGACTCGTCTTACGAAAATTTACTAGGAAATCTTTTTTGTGGGGAATTTAATTTCCTACAAGGATAAGAGATTAAAAAAATTTTTAAAATTGACCAAGTCCAAAATTTATGCAAAAACGCGACAACTGTTGAAAAATCAATAACTGCAATGATGCATCTCTTAATATTATTATTAAGGGCTCAAACTTTCAGAATTTTTTTTTTGTCGTCATGAACAATATTTTCATAGTCTAAGAAAAAAAATTGTTTTATTTTTTTGGCCCAGTCTAATGTTACATACATGTTGACATAAAAAGATAGAAATTTAAAGTGACGTCTTGTATTACTTTGAATGAAAAATCGATAATGCAAGTTTTTTAACCAAAAAAAAATCGAGATTATATGGAAAAAAAATTGAGAAAAATAAAGAAAAAATTATCCCGAGCCAGAGACATCAGTAAAGTTAGGGTGAAAAGATTGTCATTGTTAATAAAAAAATTCACAGTCCATTATAAACTTGGTATATCCGTGAACAATATAAGAAAATAAGCTTGAATCATTTTTAAAAGTAGGCTTTTGAGAGAGGAAAATCGCTCGAACGTTTAACTTACCATCGTACAATCGGCATCGTAAAAACCTATAACAGTCGCGAATATCTAAATGTCGAATCAATTTAACCTAAATTCAGTAGGATCCTAGTCTATTTTTCAAGCCGGATTTAAATTGAATGAGTCAACCTACATCAAAATGAAACGTCTCTAGTAAGGTGGAAACAGAACAGAAATAAACTGATGGCCTTCTGTGAGCTGACAGTCAGACATAGACAAACGTTAGAGCGTAGCAGGGGAAAAATGTATTCGTGCTTTTTACAATGGTGTTAACTAAACCGCCCTCTTCGCAAAAGTAAATTCCACCGAAAACGGAAAATGTTGCTGCTTTTATCTTAAATTGCGGCGTAAAAGTTTGAGGTGAATGGCTTGTTTAAAATGATATCAGCAGAAATGGACCATCTTTCTGAGAGTTTATTTTAGGAGTTAGCGGAATAGTTTTCCAGATGTAGGCGGCTACTCGAAAACAGCTACACGTTCGGTTGCTTTTAGGACGTATGAATTTTTCAACTTTCGGAACACAACTTTCTTGTAAAATATGCACTAGACGCGATTATTTTGTTTCTCGAGATTCTTACATTTACACTAAAATAGAAAATACGATGAAAGGTCACTGCTTCTTATACGCTATTGCCAGAACTTTTTCTCGTTTTCTTTTGCTGCGAAAAGTTGTTATTTACTCTATTACTTCTTGAGAACATAGTATATTTGGTATTTATTTATCTTTTGTTTTATTTATTTTGTTCAGGGCTTCACCGACACAAGATTGTAAAAAGCATTCACAACCAATAAATTTATTCGTTATAATTGTGGTTATTTAACCGTATATAAAACCCTTTTCTGTCACCTTTGCAGCACCAATAAATTATTTACAGTATTAAGGCGGGTTTATACATGTATGGATTTGCTGGCGTCAATAGCATTGCCAGCATAAATTTCGCGCCAGTAACAGTCTACACGTTCTTTCAAATATGCTACAGTCTGGCACCAGTCTCATTATAAACGTGTAGTTTTCTAGTGTTGAGTGGGCCAAAAAAGTAAAACTGTCAGTTGAAATTTCACAAAATGCTTGCCGAATAGTTGCAAAACTATTGAATAATGATATGATTGCTGATTTAGAAAAAAGTAAAAACGATAGAAGAAAAGGTCGTATATGGGTAAGAAGGTGGATATCTCGTAGAAACACCTTGGGTGCTTCTGGGGATCTGTTAACAGAACTTGCGAGAGAAGATTTTGAGAGTTACAGAAGTTGTTTACGTATGAAGGAAAAAAATTTCAATGTTCCCTTGAATTGTGTGAGACCGTACATTTAAAGATTGGATACAAAAATGAGAGATTATACCCGCAAAAGTAAAACTGCAAATAACGTTAAGATGTTTGTCGTCTGGTGATAGCTTTGCATCTTTGCAATATTTGTATCGGGTTCCTAGAAGCACAATATCTAAGTTTCTACCCGAAGTTTGTGATGCTATCTATTTGGTACTCAAGGATTACATCAAGGTAAGTAATTGGTAATGCATACTTAAATTATCATTTATTAATACATAAAATTAGGAAACGCATTATTCAGGGTTTCCAACCTCAAGTAAACTTGCTACTGCTTGTGATAGGAGATCATTTGATTGAATGTAAATATTGTATTGTTTAAGGTGCTTTTGACTGAAAGTGATCCATTTCGATCACCATCACTGTGTACCAACACCGAGTGAGATTGATTGTTGATGTCAACAGATAATGGAGATTCTTTCCTTCTTATGGTATAGCTTATGGTAGTATAATCAGAATACTCGTAGGTATTTGCGGCTGAATGTGCTCTACTTCGCTGTGAACAATCTGTTGTTTGTATTATTTCTTAAGCGTTGTTGAACCAAATAAGACTGTATGAAGACCATTGATTCGAGGATTAAATGTTATGGAAGCTTTTAAAGGTGGCATGCAATATATTTACCGAATTCATTATTATTATCAGCAGGGGTATCTAGCTTTTTGAAAGTACTCGCAATTCCTGTATAGCCTTGTCAGTATGACTTTGTTTTCCTATTAGTAGCCCAATCTTTATCCTTTTTAGAGCAATCAGAGTTGCTGGTTTTCTATTAGTTGTTGACATTTTTGGTGTGGGAGATATGGTGGGATTAGCAGGGATGACTTATTACCTCGTCTTCATTGTTATAATCTAAATTTGCTTTTTTTTGTTGGGTTTCCTCACTTTCCTATAAAATGATGATTTCCACCTTATCGAGACTGAGGCCCACAAGGGTGAACTCGTAGCATAACAAAAACGAGAAATGATTTAACTTGGACCGAAATCCGACAGTAGTATTAAGATGTTGAATTTTTTGGTTTGTGAAACATTGGCATTACTTAGGTTAAACCATGTGATGATTTTCACAAGCCTTGATTTTTAAAACCGTTCTATATCGCCTTTTAATAAGGGGTTTAAAAATTTGTTCGAACAATTTATCCAATAATAATTAGCCCATTTACCTCTTACGTAAAATATTTGGGCTCCTTACTTCGCTTATTTATATTCTAATAATAAAGGACAGAAGGATGAGTATTGCAACTATGTTAAAAGAAATAAATCAGCTTTCTAGGAGTTTACTAATTATTATTTACAATTCGCTGATTGAATATGTAATCCAAAATAGTATAATTTAAATTATCTAGAAAAAACCAGCATTAATTGGAATTTCTAAAATTGTCACATAAGAAATGCATAAGCGGATTTTAAGAAAATTGATATTGAAGTAGTTAGGATGAACGAAAAATTCTGAAAACCAATAGAGTTCAAAGTTAACAGTAATTATTTAAGAAAATCATGACCGCATATCAGTCAGAACTTTCGTTCTAGAGTTATCGTGCTGGCAGACGACAGACGACCAGACGACCAGACGCACATTTTTTTTGCATTTTTGGACTCAGAATGATCGGAAACATAAAAAAAAGTTTTAAAAAATGGGGTTAAGAAAATTTTTTCGTCTGCACGAATACAATACTGAGGCCCCATAGAAAGGTCCTCAGTAAAAACATTTTCAAATTATGCCTAATAATTAATTTAAATATTATCTTTTTAAAAGATTTCAAAAGGTTTGTTTGAAGGATTATTGTAAGAAATATTATTCTTGTTTTAAAGAAGTTACTTACTTTTGGCATCCTGTAGAGAAGTAATCTCATCCTATTGTGTATATCAATGACTTAACAATGTTTTGAATGTTCTTGTAACATTAACGCAGATGATAATATTATAATAGCACGAAAGGATTATAGAAAATTTGAAACAGATACATCAATTTTTTTTTATCGTCACTGATAAATTGGCTCAAAACAAGTCATTAATTTTAAATATTGTAACCTACCGAATGCCGTCTGCCTCTTCCAGTGAAAGAATCTGCCTAAAACTGACTTTAAATAAAAAGTAGAATTTTTTACTCAAACTTATATCTTCTACGGTTATCTAAGTTTTGGTTGTTCTGGTACAAGCCTTCGCGTCTTCGAAGTTGCTCAGACGGTAGCTATGGGGTGGATAGCTTACAACAATTTTGAAAATAGAAGAAAAATTGAATGGGAGCTAAGTGAGTTTCTCTACTAGTCAAACTATTACCCTTTTCTGCTTAGAACCAGATAGAACGCCCCAGAAACAATTGGTAGGGAACTTAATAAAATTTACCAAAGGCATAGGACTATTCCAAAGATAGTACTTGAATACGGGGAAAGTAGAGGGGGAGGAAAATCTGAGCCAACCTCCTCATAACTGACAAAAGATAAAGATAGGGACAGCTTAGGAATCTATAATTAAAAAGATCTGGGTGTTAAGTAGTTAGGATATTTTTAGAGAAAAGAAGAGAAGAAGTGGAAGAGTTACAAAATAACGATAGAAAAAGTAAGACAAATACAAAAAGATAACATAGTAGATTACCTTAGTCTTGTTGTAAATAAACAGTAAACTAGACAAATGTAGTAGAATATTATCACAATGGAATGAAGAAAAAATCAAAAACTCCATGAAAAAAAAAAAAATATTAAAAAATAAAACATTTCCAATTTTGTAGTGATATAATCAAATGTTAAGAAATATTTTAAACAAGGTATTTCTTGTGAAAATTTCTTCTCGACTTTTATTGTTGATTTTTATAACCATTTTCATTAGATTAATAAGATTGTTTACAATCTCAAGTTTATAGTATAAATGATTTACAAAGTCTTTTAAAACATTTATATCCTATAAATCATGGGCTGCTATGTTAGAAGTTGTATTGTTCCCTTAATGACAATTTTATGGAACATAAAAACCCTTTTTTTGTGTTGAAAAGTAGATTTGGGCGTTTGTAGATTGAAGTGCTGATATGTTGGTTAATGCATTCGCTGTCCCGTAATAAACTTTGCTCTGCCTGCGGCAGAGGGTGAAGCACGGTTATCCCCTAATGAACTAGACGATTATTTTGAACTTTTTATGTTGACACCCATCTAGCTATATTGATGGATAATAGAAAAATATAAAACTCGATATAGGAAAATATAAATAGGTATATAGGTAAATTTGTAAAAGAATAGATTACATTTGTTGTGTAACTGTTATGTAGAATAAGAAATTTTTAATTTTTCATATTCTTCGTCGTTTTTACATAAAGTTAGAGCAATTACTGTACAATTCTCTTTAAGTGTTTAAATTTTGAGTTTTTGAATAACAAAGTTGTCAATTCTTCCACTTAAAATAGAAAATAAATTAACCAAATCCCCTTATTATTTGTATAGCCTATCCTTCACTAATTATTAGAAAGTTAGGAATATCTATCAATTATCATGATGACAGGCATTGTTTTCGTTCGATAATATTCTAATCATCAATCATTAGCTCAGACTCAAGATGTGACATTTTTGATTTCGTACAGAAGCTAGACTTTGATTCTGATAATATAAAATTGGATAAATCATTTATTCCAAACGACGAGGATTCGAGTGGCAGTAGAAAAAATCGGATAACGCTTTTCCAAGCTCGGTTCTGTCAGATAATGACGTCGAAGTGGATGTTCACGATGTGCCCAATTCTGAATAGAAAATAGTAAGGATTTCAGAAACTTTACGCTTGTAAAATAAATGTACTTCTTAAGATTCATATTGCTTTCTTAGTGGTAATTTGAAGTAATATGTAGTGGTATTACCAAATGTTAAAAGTTAATTAAGGAAAGGAATTATAAATAAGAAAAAAACGATAAACAAAGATGAAACGAAACAGTAAACTGCTTATAAAGAACAAAATATGCTTGCTAGACCAGGTACTAAAGTTGGAAAGGCTTTTGTCAGTTCTCCCACTTCATGTATAAACTTTGACAGTTTTGCCGCGGACCTAACCGAATTGAACGCGATTGTTTGGTATAGAAAATTATTTTATAGATGATAATAACAATTTCGCGTTACTAGGTTAATAGGTAATAATTATCTGTTAAAATTTTATAGAATTGTTGGAGGTATCACTACTTGTTTAAATTATCGTATCTATCCCATAAATTAATACGATTGCCTGATTCCGCAGTAATAATTTAAAATGTTTGGTATTATATTTATGCCACCTCTGCACCTATCAAAAACTTTTCCGCCTTTTGAATATGCTCTAAGGCAATAGAGATAACGTGGAGAAACCACAAACTGTTTGGTAAATCATGGTATAAATCTATATTAGGACCGAGATCTTATAATAATCTTGGTCTAGTGGCCCAAACAGGAATAGAAAATTACCATGAAAGATTTAAAAACTAGAGAGGATATACAGACGTTCTTTTTATCTGCATTAAAGTCAATGCTGAATCTTTTGTTATCCTATGCACATACCTACTTTTCCAGAAAATTTAAGAATTTTGTCGCCACAGATAAAAGCGATACTTATGACGCCCCATGCTCGAACAAAACTTGTGCGCCAGTTTTATTAATGTAGTCTATTCCACAACCTTTGGATATTAAAGTAGCACCGGACATAGATACAGAATATTTTAGGGCTAAACTTATTCTTGCCTTTAATTTCAGAAGGCAATAATTACCTACTTTAACTGAGGTGTACATCGATGACCAAAATGTACGTTACTCAAAAGTTTAATGCTTCCTGTACTCGATGTACTTCCTTCGTACTTTCTTGTATATCCTCGTAATTAAGTTAAGGAATACCTACACCACTGGTAGCTTTCCCTTTTATTCTACCTGATAAGAATCGGAATACTGATGTGTCAGGGATTCCCGGCATTTATCTGTAAAGTGCATTATTGTTAGATAAAGACTGATATTTTGTTGAATATTATTTTTATCATAACTTATCTATTAACATTACTAACTCGTAATTTTACCAGCATTTATCTTTTATATCTTAGTATTTTTCCAACGCATTATTATAAAAACCTAATGTACGTTTATATCACGTTCTTATTTTGTAACCTGCTATTCTAGAATAGTCTCTAGTTTATGAGTTCAAAATAATTAACCAAAAACCTTAAAAATATATATAATTATTAATTACTAATCTGATAATTTGCACCATTTAGAACATTATTTTCTAATTTATGACCTACCGCAAAAAAAATAAAAAAAAAAGTTATTCAGTAGAAATAAAATAAAACACTCTAATAGGTAATTTGAACGGTAGAATCCAACAAACGTTAAATATGCAGGGTTATACAATTAAAAAAGCAAAGCTAGTGGCAATTCGTCAATGCGTAATTATGTCTAGAGTATGTTTTTTCAAATATGATTCGAATCGCTAAATAAATAAAAGACTGTATAACATAGCCCCAATCTCAAATAAATCAAATTATATTTGGGGAATACAACACTATTTGATAATATATTCAAACTTAAATGAAATTTATAACAACTAGATAAACGTTTTATTGAATTATATTGTTTGGACTTATTAATAACTAAAATAGCACTGAAAACTTAAACTAATTCAATGTAAGCCATTAACTGGAATAATAACATGATTGTTTGTTTTATTTCCTTACATTGCATAGGTTTTCTTTTGAATTTTAAACTTAAAACATTAAATAGTAGTTAACCTAACAAGTGCGAAAAGTGATACTTTCCGCACGCGATTGCAGATAGCCGAACGACACGTTAAACCTATCCAAGATATTAATTTTGTGGTTAGGTCTAAAATAAATTAACAGAAGTTAAAATTAACTAATTTTATTCCACAATGGAACAAAAACTACCATTTAAATATAAACCTATACACAAACGATTCCTTTCCTAAGAATTTGGTTTATATCTGAAAATGCTTTAATTCTGAATTAAATTAATTACTAATTATTAATTTCTCAGGATATACAACATTTGTAGAAAATAATTATTTCTTGGGTATAGGTGTGTGGGTGGGTTCGATCATCTCGAACAAGGCGTTTCATATAATTGAGATCAAACTTCACTTCAGGTAAGTTCGTTTGATCTATCAATTATTACATTATTCCCCCGACAGAAAAAAAAAGTTGTTCAATTCTTTTTACTATCCTTTACGTAACTTATTCACAAAAATTATCTACAATATATATGGTAACCTTACGCTCGCGTTACTGCACAAGTTGTGTCTTCTTTGGTTGGTCGGCCGTTACTATCCTTTGCTCTTTAGCTATCACTTCTCATCAACCCCTGCTCCGTGACCTTCCTAGAATGGTCCCATCTCAATCTGGTTTGGTCCTTGGGTTGCTGTACCATGTAACCCTTTTGGCTGAGGTTACGGGTTCTTTCCGCTGCGGTAGTCTATCCGTTTTCTAATAGACTCTGACTTTGGACCCCTTGGTTAGTCACTACTTTGGAGTGCTTCTCTAGCTTGTTACTATGAGCTTGCTACTGTACATGTCTGCTGTACATTGCTGCTGGGAACGGCCTCTTTCTTTGAACCTAAATCCCCTCCATATAAATTATCTTTCGTCCCTTGTTTTGCCTTTAGATTTCTCTTCTATTATTGTTGTGAATTTAGCCTCTACAGACTCAAAATGGACCTAATTTCATGTCAAGATCCCTTGGCGGTATGTCTTATGCCCTCTGAGAGCTAGCTGGTACTAACTGGCACTTCATTTTTGGGTTTGGGATGTATCAGTCTCTCTGTAAGCCTTTAATGCTGGATTCCCATTTTCTACCATAGATCGTGGAATCGTGAAACCTTCGATTGCCTTGATACGGTCCTGGATTTGGATAACTATCACGATTTGAACTTTGTGATAGTCCTGGAATTGGTGCTGATAGTGACTCTGGCAAAGGTAGTACGGGATTGACATCTTCTTATTTCTTTTTTCCTTCTTCTTTGTCTTGATGTTGGTGTATTCGGAAAGGATCTTGTGTTCTTCGTAGGATGTGTGTTCGGCAACTGCAGACTTTTAGGTTTGTCCTAAACGACAACTTCGTTTATTTTCTGTTATTCGTGTACCAATGCTCCTTGTTGTTTGTCCTATGCATACTTGTCCACAAGTACATGGAATTCTGTAGACTCCTGCTGATGTGACCTTGCAGATATCCCCTCACAAGTGTTTCCTTCTGCTGAATTAACAAAGTAAATAAAAAAAATGTAATAGAACAAATACATTTAATTTTTTTATGTTGTTTTTTATATGTTTTCCATAATTAATGTACCCATTTATAAATTATTATTATTTTTAATTAATTTGTTAAAATAAAAGTTTTATAAATTTCTTTTTTTATAATTTACATGATAATATGCCTATTATAACATGTGATCAATAAAAAATGTTTTTAAAGAATGCAATGACTAACAATGAAATTCGATTAATTTCATGATAACTACATTATATTTTTAATTTATATACGAACGGTAATTTAAAAAAGAAGAAGAAATATAGGTTCCGATATAAGTTATTCTTTCAATGCCAACATTTTTTTTTATCTCAACATCATCATTGACTATAATGTTTTTTATTTTTGTTGCAGGTTTTTTAAATGCAAATCCTGCGCCGCATCTGAAAGCTCGCGTCGCAAACTATGGCCTTATGGACCAAATAGCAGCGTTGCACTGGATACAACAAAACGTCGCCCTTTTCGGCGGTGACCCAAATAACGTCACTCTGGCAGGGCACGGTTCTGGAGCCGCTTGTATAAATTTTCTTATGATATCGCCTACAGTAATGCCTGGACTATTTCATAGAACAATATTACTGTCAGGTTCTGCACTCTCATCATGGGCGCTGGTAAGTGGCAAGAACTAACATAAATTTTAACAAAAAACTTTATAATTCCTGTGTGCTCACTAACAGAAGATGCTTTAGATGCTGGAATTATTTTCGGTTCTTAACTATAATGTGGATTTAAGGGAGCGCTGCGAAATAATAATCCATATTTTTAAACGTATGAAAATAAATTACAACCTTAATACATTTTCAATTTTTAAGCATTTATATAACTGAAGTAATATTAGACCAAAATTAGGCCAAAATACATTTCACAATAGATTTATAAAAAAAAAACATTGGTTGTACCCACATCCCCAACTAGTCATTTATAAAAGTGCATTTGTTGTGAATCTAAAACGTAAATCATTTCTTTTTTAAATTGGAGAGAGAGAACCGATTATGTTGACGTAACATAATGGACCTCTCGCAATTATCTGCTGCTATATTGAAAACATCCACGGGCGTATCAGTCTTAAAAGGGAAATATTTAATATTCATTAATTTTTTCGCTAATTATTTTTATTCCTATTTATTATTTGTGAGTGTGAAGTTAGTGGGAAGAGGACGTGCCAAAAGGAAACATTAACTTTTTAATTTGCCGACATTTCGACGTTTATTTTTCGTCTTTTTCAAGGCTGAAAATACATAAAAGGTTTTAAAAAAAAATTGTAAAAACTATGAGATTTACATAGGTATCAATATTATAAATGGTATATGTTGACATGAAAATATGATAATTAATAAACAGTAAAACAAATTTTCAGTTTTAAATCAATAATAAAATCACTAAGACACCTTGAATATGATCAAAAAAAAAATTAAATTTTTCTTTAATGATAAAAATAAAAAGTATGGATACAGACCTTAATATTTTGTGAAATTAGATCACTTTCTTTGATTGATTTTTTTTTGACGTGGCCTGCAAAGCAGGGTTGAGAAGGGGAATTAAACAAGACGGGTAGACATATTGAAATTTTGTGGACCTAAAAAGAAAAAGGTACAATTAAAAAGTTTTTAAACTAAAAATAAATGAAATTTTTAAAGATTTTGTGTTGAAATGAAATTTGACTTATCCCAGAAATATATGTGACAATTAATTACTGAGTAAGAAGTTTATTTCTATACTGAAACTGAAATAAAAACTTACCGTCGAACAATTAAGAAGATCCCAAGTCCTCTAATGGTGTATTTGAGAAAAAATACACTCTGTAACACGGAATCAGAATTTCTGTGTGTGGTTGATCTGGAAGAGAATAAAGAAAAGATTAAAATCTGGTGAAAAACTTGTATAAAACAGGTTTTTATAGAACTTACGTGAAATTAACGATTATAAATATAAACAATTTTTATATTACACATGATTGAAACTTCATTATGTCTTTTAAGGTTAAAAACTGTGTATAGTTTAAATCCGAAAATACCGATCAAGGAGAAGCGACAGTAGCAGTCGGTGCCTTTGATATCGGATGTACCTTTTTCACAGCATGACTTTGATTGATACACAACTTAGCGCGCTGAGAAAACTTGCTTATTTTCTACACTGAGCGAAAATGGTTTGGTAAATTATCTGAAATCATTGTTATAGTCCATGCGCAAATGTTGTAATGTGATTTAATTACATTGAAGTAGTTAGGGTTAGTAGGAATGGTGAAATTTCGGCACCAAAATATAATTCATTATGTAATAATTAATTATTTGTTATAAAAGTAAAAGACGTTTATTATTTTATAATTTATTTATAAAATTTGTTCAATATTTGGCTTATTTATTGTTAAAAATTTAATAAACGCCCCATATTTAAATTAAATTACCTTTTCCTTAAGTAAAAATAAGGTAAATAAAATTAAGGGTGCCAAAAAAAAATTAGGTAACAATTAAAAAGACATTAAGTTTGAGAGGTGTAACTAAATATTTAAAATGTGCATATATTTTCAAAGCTTTTAGGTTTAAAAAGTACTAGCATATTTTTAGAATTTCTAGATTTATATTATATTAAAAGGACTTTCAAGTTTATCACTCATTTCTGTAGAAACAAATGTTTTCTCGCCAAGTTAAACGAGATGTCATTTAAGGTTTATGTATTTAGAGTTAAATACCTGGCCTGGCTATCACCCAGACAATACAAATATGTCCATTGGACGTCCATTCGATATACAATTTTGGATGTCTAGACGTCCAAAAATGAGTTTTCTGGAATTTCGACATCCAATGGACGTCCAGTGAAGTATACAAATGGCACACTTTTGACCATTCAGAGGACGTCCAATTCTGGAATATATTTGGACGTCAAATACTGGACATTCAAAAAACGTCCAGGATTATATTTCCATTGAGACCACATCCCTATTTTTTTTTACAGAACCTCAACTCATCAAACACTATTTTATATTATTAATAATTTGTTTAATATTTTCGCAAACCACTATACACCGTTTATTTATTTTTTATTAAAAATTGCTTGACCTGAGCAGGCATCGAACTCACGACACATCCATTAATATTTTACGCTTTCAATCGCTAGACGAGCTGAGGTTTCAAAGATTGGTTTCTTAGTACTACTACAAAGTAACAATACCAATTTTGTTTCTGAGTGGCAGCTAGCTCGTGTTCTAAGACTATATCCTGGACCAAATGGTGTTACTGGAGTGTTAGATTTGAAAATTCGTGACGGAGAGCATAGGCGACCAGTGACAAAGATTTGTGTCCATACTTTAGACTAAAGACTATATATTTTTTTAATTTATTTTTTTTTTCATTATGTTAATTACTAAACAAATTATGTTAATTATTAAAAAACTCTTAGTTTATTCAAGGCCGGCAGTATGTCGTATAATAAAGTGCACGTGGCAACACCGCAAAGAGACAATCATAAGATTCAGCGTTATAAGCAATGATGTAAGACGTGTTTAATTGTTTGAAGTTTTTGATTACAAGAAATTAAAGCTCTTTCAGTCCATTTTGATTATTTTAATATTAAAACTGAGTTTACGTTACATCATCCATAACAATTACGGACACCCTGTTTATATGTCTTTATTCTCGACCATGGCCCACTTTAGAAATATCTTTTTGTTAATATTGATTCGTTTAAATTAAATTTTAGAAACAGTAATAATATACGACTGAACTATATAGTTGAAACGTCTAGCAATATGTATCACTTTCGATGTGACTAGCTTGCTGAAAAAGAATATTTATAACTTCACTAGACAATTGTCCAAAAGACATTCTTTATCCACAATAGTTGGATTACTGTACTTTATTTTACGGACACAACCTATTTTTATAGAAGAATTTTCGTTTAAAATACGAAACACATCCTGTAATATTTCTGTCGTCTTCTTAGGAAGTTCAAAAAACGTTAAGCTCGCATCCACTAAATTATAAACTTTAACTGTGTCATCCGCAAAGAACTCATCAACAGATTATATTCACAAGACAATCTGCCGTTGCTGACCTGAAATTCTTTTATAGCTCTTTAGTAGGAACAAACAACTAAATCTATGCCATAATATTTTGGTAGGGAGATGGTTAAAAAAGTAATTTCTATCTCACAAAGTTATTTTTCATTGAGCGACTGGCATACCTAAATGGATAATTATGAAGTCAATGTATTGCAAAGTCATAGAAAGAAGATCAAAAATTAACAAAACAAATATACTAAGTGTTACGAATCGATGGCTCATAAAGCAATTAAAAGAAAAAGGTAATTGCTTGGAAGAGTTTTAGTGGTTGCATGTGTAAAAAATTAAAGAGTATTGAACCTCTTACCTTTAGTTCTTCCTGTTGACAGTATCCTCCAGGAACTTGGATCTTGTGGAAAAAGCGGAGCCTCTAAGATAGCGAAGAAAGCACAATGAAAAGCAGAAACTATAAAATTACCATAAATCACAAGTTCTGCCGTGTTCACCTATCGCCTTTCTTCTGTTGCGATCAATTAGTAATTAATGTCTCTTCGGACCAGCTCAACAATCGGTTGTCGCGAAATATATCAAAAAAAGTTTCGATTTGATAAACTATTCATATATTTCCGTTCCTCGGATAGGGTTAAGCGGTGCAATATGATACATATTGAAAAATAATAAATAATGAGAAATTAAGTCAGTATTCTATTCACAACACTAAGGATAGAAAAGCTATTTGTGTATCAGGAACGAAAGGGCTACTGTAAGTGACAAATAGCTTTCTGGTCAAATTACAAACAATATTTTTTCTACCATCGCAAGATATTATACCAAATTCAAATTATTTTCGAATGTTTACGTGATAGTCACCGCTAATTTGAATAAAGCAGCGTGTGTTATGCGTATGTTGTTTTGCCTACTTCCGAACAGATTAAAAGCTTAATTTATGATTAGCGTGAACAATATTTATTTTGTAACGTTTATTTAATTTGGACAGTTTATTTATTTTTATTTCCGTCGACCAACCATTATTTATGATGTATTTTAACCAGAGATAACAGAGATATAAGCAGTCATTGATAAAATATGATATTCACGATGTCAACATTAACTCGACAATGGATATATTCTATTTCTAGACTCGGGGCGAGGCGGCGAAAGATAAGAAGTAAGAGAAGGGATAGAGAGAAGAATTTTACGCAAAGACAACTTATTTTAGCCAATGAATAACTGTGTAAGCCGGTGCGCGCTTATGCTACACAACGTAAATTTACATGCTGGTGTAAGCCATGTTGCCACTTCCAATCTAACATCACTAAGTTTTGGAACTTATTGAAAATTATTAGAGGAAAAGGTGCAAATATGGAATATGCATGTAATATGGAATATCTCGGTTTTGACTAAGTCAAATGCCGCTCCCTATCGAAAACCGGCTAAACTTATGCTTGTTTGCCATCTTTATTGTAGGCGATCTACCCCGCACATGTGAATTTTGCGTCCTGAAAAGCTTAACACGTAAGTGAATATGCAAGCCTAATTTTTTTTATTTGCGTTTCTATTTAAATATTTGTTACGGTGCCATTGTATATAAACTAAAGTTTAAGATGACTTTGCAGTTGTTTAGTTTTTTGTTATGATAGCCTAGATCTAACCTGAAATATTGGTGACATGGATTATTGGTAATATGGAATACTAGTATTCCATATTTACACCACGTTTTTATTTTTTTTTAGGATGCCACGAAAAACTGAACGTCCGTCTTGCAATAATAAAAGAAAGCAATACAAGGAAGAGGACATGGCTAGGGCCATCCAGGCAGTGATAGAAAAAACAATGGAATATCTCAAGGCATCCAAAACCTATAGGGTTCCTCGTACAACACTCTTTCGTCTGAGTCAAATTAACATAGTTCCACCAGATAAGGCTGCAGCAACCAAGCTTGGAAGAAAATGTGTTTTGGGACCAGAGCTAGAGAAGCTACTAGTTGATTACATATTAAAAATGGAGTCCAAATTTTACGGGCTCACAATGACAGATCTGAAGCCCATGGCTTATCAGTTGGCCATAAGGAATAAAATTAAACACCCATGTTTTACATCTGGATTAGCAGGCAGAGCCTGGATTGATTTGTTTTTAAAGCGACATCTAAAATTGTTAATAAGGAAGCCAACGGGGACATCATTTGTCAAAGCTGCAGGTTTTTGTAAAGAAAGAGTTGCCGGCTTTTTTGACCTCCTTGAAAAGCAAATGCCCTATTCCCCGAACAACGTTTATAATGTAGACGAATCAGGGTTAACAATTGTCCAAAGTAAAGTATCGTCAGTAATAGGACTGAAAGGCAAACGTCAAGTTGCTTCATTAACATCAGCAGAGATAGGGGCTATAGTTACAGTTATTTTTTGTATGAGTGCGGCTGGAAACTTTGTCTCCCCATTGGTTATTTTTCCTGGGAAAAATATAAATATTCAGCTCATGAAGGGAGCTCCTCCTGGGTCCGTAGGAATTGCACATACATCCGATTGGGTACAGTCCCATATTTTCACCCAGTGGTTCTGTCACTTTATCCAGTATACACTAAACCAACTAAAGAAACCCCCTTCCTGTTAATCCTTGACGGCCATTACAGTCACACTCGTAATATCGACGTTATCGACCTTGCAAGGGAAAACCATGTTAACATTTAATGTCTGTCTCCTCACTTGACGCACAAGCTCCAGCCTTTGGATAAGTAATTAATTTATGGGGCCATTAAAAGTTTATTATAGTGAAGAAATTTGTGTTTGGATCCGTCAAAACCAACGGGCTCTTAGATTAGATTAGATTTAATTAGGACTATGGGCCATGTGGCCTCCCCCACCTCGACCTTTTCAGATCTATTGTGGATATCCTTTAATCATTGTTTAGAGTACCTTGTCTAATGCGGTCTTTTGTAGTAAACTCCATAGACTGGAAAGTAGTTCTCCGGTATAGCTAGTTGCCCTTGGTTTTTCTTCTCCAAGTGTAAGGAATCTCAGTCTTACTAGACCTTCGCAGTAGCACAATACGTGTTCTGCCGTTTCCTCTTCTTCTTGACAGAATGGGCACAAGGCCTCTTTTGTCAGACCGATATTGAACATATGTTTGTTAAGCCTACAATGCCCTGTTAATAGACCTACTAGTATTCTAGTATTTTTCCTATTAAGGCTTAGTAGATGCTCGGTGAGTTTAGACGATGGTCCTTTTAAGAACTTTTTGGCCTGTCTCTGTCCTGGTGAGTTTTCCCACCACTCCTGAGATTTTTTAAACATCCACTGCTTTGTGCATGTTCTGATAGTTGTTTTTGTTACACCACAGAAGGGTTCTGGGCCAATAAGAGCATTTGATGCTCCTTCTCGGGCTAGTAAATCAGCCTCTTCATTGCCTTTGTGTCCCCTGTGGCATGGTACCCAGGCTAAGGTTAGTCTGTTTTGACTACCCAGCTCTGTTAGGGCTTCCAAACAGTCCCACACAAGCTTTGAGTGTACCTGCATGGAACTGAGTGCTTTTAACGTCGCTTGACTGTCTGAGTATATGACAATGGTTTTTCCATTTACCTTCTGTCTTAATACTTCTTTTGCGCAGTGATGTATTGCTGCTATTTCTGCCTGGAATACTGTCTCATGTTTACCTAAGCTCAGTGAGATTCCTGTCTTTGGCTTGGTACTTTTGATGTAATGAAGTTATTTGGTAGAGCTTACGAAAAAGTTCAGACATACACAATAGCGGCTAATGGTTTTCGGTATTTACCCTTTTAACCAGAATGTTTTTTCCGAAGCCGACTTCATTGCTGCGTAACAAGAAGCAGCGAAAAGAGGAATAACCATTAACATTCGAGAAGTCAAAATAACAAAAGCTTTTACTACCCCTATCAATAAAGTTTTATGCTCTAAAACGTCATGCGAAGACAATGCACCTGGCCGAATTCAAGCTGTTGACCAAGATCACGATGAAGATGACCAAGACCAAAATGAAAATGACCAAGGCCAAGATGAAGACGTAGATTCAACCCAGAAGTTTGTTTCATCATTCAAAATATCTCCAGTCTCAAACACAATCCGCAAAAAACCAACAGAGGACGCAATACAATTGGATCTATTGTTATTACCTCGTCACCTTACAAAGACGAACTAAATGAGTCAATAAATAAAAAAACTGAAAAGGAGGCAAAATCGCGTGGCGTTAAAAGAAACTTGTCTTCTGGAAAATCCTTGAAACAAAAAAAGATTCTCAAAAGCAGGAGAAATCAAAGTACAAAATGAAACGTCAAAAGAATGCAGTTTTTGCTGATGAATCTGAGGATTCAAGCGAAGATTTAAAAATTTACGATTCTGACAACGGCAAGAAAGGAGAACTATGGGTCTAATGTTAATGTGCTTAAAACGGGCTCATAATTGGTGTGGAGGTGCCGAAAAAGACAAATATATTTGTGACTGGTGCAAATAATATGTAGATATATAGAGTATTCCATATTTTCCCCTCCTTTTCTAAGGTGGGAATTTTGGTAGTTTTTTTTTTCTAACTTGTTTTTTGAAAAAAGTGTTTAAGATAATTACACAGTTGCTTTTACATTTTGGTGTCTAATTTTCTAAAGTACCTTTTCCCTAAATTTGGCTTAAATCTATTCACTAACAAAAAATTTTTGTATACCAAACAAAACGGTATTCCATATTTGCACCTCTTCCTTTACATCTTCTTTGGTGAAATTACATCTAATTTAGTTAAATTTATTATAACTAATATTCAAATTTTTTTGGGTTCAGTTGCAATAAAATAGGTTGAATTTGTTAAACTTTTTAAATATATGTAAATAGTTTTGTAAACCAAACGAAAATAATTAAATAGGTATATAGTATGGTGTAGTTTAAAACTTATTTTGACTTTGCCTCCCACTTCGGTGTCACAAGCTGAATTTTTCAGGGACGAAAGTACATGATAAGCTAACCCTTATTCCGGAGGTAATACATAATTAGAGTGTGCAAAAGGGCATTATTATAAAAAATCGTGTTATTGATACCACCGTATAAAAAAATGCTTATTTTTGTTCTAATGCTCAATTAGGTCTTTGTAGGAAGTATTTTTTTATAATTATTTAAATAAAAAATCATTTACATTTGCCCTTATGGTCGAAAAAAAATTTAAGCGTCAATGTCTACAAATTTGTATAAAAAAACCTTCTTTTAGAAATATACCTCTCATTTGACGAAAAACAAAGGCCTAAATGAAAAAAAACTATTCTAAAAGTTTCACCTATGTATTGACAAGGTAACAGTGCTTTCCCCATATTTTTTTCTTTTAAATTAACCCTTGGGAAGTGACGTGCGTAGTTGTCATCGATCTGATGGACCAAAAAATGTTTATGGGTATAATAATGTCAAATTCTTGTAACATATTTAAGATTTAATAAAGAAAACTATGTAATTCATAAAGGGCAAAGGGAAAAATTCTAAGAGCGGTCGTACCAAAATATAACTATTTAACGGTCGTATCGGGAATTAAACTAAAATGTAGGTACTTTACTATTTCGGTAAGGAAGAATTATCAAAACGGACTATCAATGCAAAATTGGAAAGCTCTTACTTGTCGATATCGGTTCCTAGCAACGTCTACGGCTACACCAGCTATGATATAATGCTCGCAGTCCAAGTGCTGGTAAAGGAAGAAGTGGGTTCCAGCCACCAATCCAATATACGGCACGTGAGCACTAAATAATATCTGGTAATACTAGAAGCTAGATGACTAAAGCTAGATATTGTCGAGACTTAATGTCGACACTTAATGGCCTAAAAGTAATGTGTATAAAATATAAAGAGTTTCACACCAAAGAAAATGAAGAATGCTTACCGGAGATCAGAAGCTGCCCCTTTTAGGATAAGTATAATTATCCCCAACTGGGTAAATCCACTTAGATTAATGTTATATATACTTAATCTGTAAGGTGTTAGCTTAAACTTAATTTTTTTTTAGGTTGAACAAATCCGAATAATCATATTCAATTTCCTTTAAAGAAACGATATTCTATCGTCAAAGAGCCAACTACTAATATTTATTAATTAAATCGAATGAAATCTTTCTCCCAACAATATTTATAAAAACGGTGTTATATTTGCCAAGAAATAAATTATAATATTTATTAATGAAATATTAGGTGAATTGTGTCTTGTAAAAATACATATCATAGATTTGTTAACTGATAATTGAAAGCCATTTTTTAAGTTTTCTAAGGCGATATCAATTTTTTTGTGTTCAGTATAAATACAGAAATCGTCGGCATATTGTACAATATTAAATAATAATGTATTATTTATTTGAATATTATGTAAATCAGTTGTGTACATATTAAATAAAACAGGGCTCAAAACAGATCCCTGAGGTAACCCTTTATTATTAAGTCTAGGGCCTAGGACAGATTGATTTGTTCGCAAGTAAATTAATCTGTTGATGTAAAAATTTATAATACTGATTGCAAATTGTTTTGGGATATGAAATATTTTAATCATTTTATCTAACAGGAGTGGCAAATACACAGCATCATATGTACCTTAGATGTCAAGGAAGAGGTCAGGTAAATAATTATTTCTTGAGAAATTCTTTTGAATATCTACTACCAAAGTACTTAAGGCATCCATTAAACCAAAACCCCTTTTGAAACTATACTGATTTTCTGGAAGCATTAACCACCATTCAAACCTAAACTTAATCATCCTCTTTAGAGTTTTAAGGACACATGAAAGCAATAATATGGGTCTATAAGATTAATTTCTGTTCGAAAAAAAGGGAGTAATAGGAAATTATTAGAATTAGTAACCTTAGTATCTTTAGGTATGGGGGTGCTTACAAACGAAGGTGCAATTTTATTGTAAAAGTCGTCTAACCATATATCCTCTAGGGATGAGGATTTGGGGTTATTTACTAGTTTCCTTTCCATTTTTTTGCTTGATTCCAGATAACGGTGGATGGAGTTTTTCTGTTTAAAGAGGAACACTATTTGATCCAATTCTGTTTAGCTTTAAGCTTTAAAAACCTTTTAGTACGAGCACTGGCTTCCTGACATTTGACAAAATTTTCATAAGAAGATGTTTGCTTATAAAGAGTTAAGGCGTTTTTCCTATCTTTAATAGTTTGGTTGTACTCCACATCCCACCAAAGAGGAGGAGGAGGTCGTTTTTTGGCTTTGGATGGATTGGTGAGCTGCATTTTCAATGCAACTTATTAAATAATTGTACTTTTCACTAGTATTTAAAGCATAAAGTGGATTATCATTTATGTATGTTTCCATTAATTGTGTGTATAAAGGACGTTTTGCTTTGTTTAAATTTCATTTACTTTTAGGGTAAATTATATCATTATTTTTGTCTGTATTTTCGATGTCTATTTTTGAACCTAATGTATCTTACCGCCCAGTTGGTTTTATTAAATATTTGAGGTAAACAAAAAGAAATATCAATCATAGAAAGGCTCCCAGGACGAGTTAGACAAGTAGGTTCGCCCTTGTTCATTACTACTAAATCTATATCATGTACAGTATATAAAATTTGTTGACCTACAGAATCGTTTTTGGCAGAACCCCATATAGAATTATTCGCATTCATGTCGTCTCCAATAATGCAAGGGTGGTTAATTTGTGAGAATAAATTGTGCCAATCTTCAGTTTTAGTTTTGGTTTGTGAGCATCTGTATAGAAAATTTAAATTGCTGTTGTTATATTTTATTTTAATCCCACATTCGAGTAATTCATTATTAAAATTTTATTTCCAGAACCTCAAATTTAATATTTTTTTAATAAATATTGAGACTCCAGTATAGCCGTCGTCACGATCTTCCCGTAACAAGTGATATCCGTGAAAATTGTAGACAATATATTGTTTAAACTTAGTTTCACTTACGTGATTGATAAATAAATAACGGAACTAAGTTTGGGATAAAAATTAATTTTCGGTAAGGTTGTTATTAAAATGTGACGGGACTATCAGGTTCCACAAAGCTTCCTATTAAGTGTAAGCATTTAAGAGGAATAAAAATAGTTAAAGCTTTCCAAGGTGAAAGTTAGAAAGTGATGAAATAATCTAAATTTAAATGGGATAATACATCCTGTAGGACAGTGATGCTTTGGAACGAAAGCGTTTTATACTGATTTTAACTATCTTCGCTATACTTATTTACCTTCAATTAAATTTTAACGTTTACATAAAATAATACTTTCACTAAAGTGTGATAATAAGTAGACCTACATGGGTAAATTTATGAGTAATAAACCGTTAAATAGTACTTAAAACGAACTTTAATTGTAATATATGAACTGCTATTATTAAATTGTTCATTAGGGGTTAAAATAAAGTGACCATTAATTAAGTAATATGTCATACGCAGGTATATCATTACTAAGTTGATATATTTAACTTTTGAATTTAGTTTAGGGACAAGCTCGTGTTTCTGTTCCAAAAATTGACAAACGGTTTATACCGAATGAGCAAAAAATGATTCAGTATAACGGTTGTTTCTAAAATATTTGTAAAAAATCCTATTAAATATTCCGTTTCGCAAAATAAAAAGTAGATATTTTCTTATTAGAGTCTTCTATAGGTTTCCTAGTACATTTTTTGGGTGGCACAAATTGATCGAAAATATTTATAATAACAGTTGATCAAAGATATATTTGATCGAATTACATATTAGCAAAAAGACAATGGATCTAAAATTCATTAAATCGAAAAGGCAATATATCCTTAAAATACTGTTAATTTACAAATTAATATTTTCGGAGCATTGTGATTAATTCGTAAAACGTATGTATTTTAGTAAAATCGAGTTTTCTCCCGATGGTAAATTATTTATTTTTTCTAAACCTTACTAATTTACCTAACCTCTGCGACCTGGATCCTTTTAAATTTTACTGATTGCTCTCACACAGGTTAGGTAAATACATTTTTTTATAAAAAAAATTCAATAAAATTACCTAACCTGTGCGGCCTAGAGATATTTAAATGTATGTATATTTGGTTTTTCGATCAATTGATATTTCTATCAAATTTATTTTCGATTAATTTTTTTTTTCGATTAAATGTATTCGATTAAATATTTTCAATTAATTTTGTGCCATTTATAATTTTGCTGTCAAACTCTTATCTGATCTTTCTTTTGAACTCTATTCTGATCAATATTCTAACCCCTATTTTGATCTATCTTCTGTTTTATCTTCTGATATTTCTTCTGATTACACTTTCCTGATATCTATTCTAGTATCCATTCTGATTTCTTTTCTGATCTCGCCTAATCTTTTCTCTAACCTCTCTTCGGATCTCTTTACTGATCTATATTTTAAAATGTCTTCTGATTTATCTTTCGATAATCTTCTGAACTATTTTCTGATCTCTTCTGATCTATCTTTTGATTTATTTTTTAATGTATCTTTTGATCTATCTTTTGATCTATCTTTTGATCTATCTTTTGATCTATCTTTTGATCTATCTTTTGATCTATCTTTTAATCTATCTTTTGATCTATCTTTTGATCTATCTTTTGATCTATCTTTTGATCTATTTTTTGATCTATTTTCTGATCTATTTTCTGATATATCTTCTAATCTATCTTCTGATCTATTTTCTGATTTATCTTCTGATTTATCTTCTGATTTATCTTCTGATTTATCTTCTGATTTATCTTCTGATTTATCTTCTGATTTATCTTCTGATTTATCTTCTGATTTATCTTCTGATTTATCTTCTGATTTATCTTCTGATTTATCTTCTGATTTATCTTCTGATTTATCTTCTGATTTATCTTCTGATTTATCTTCTGATTTATCTTCTGATTTATCTTCTGATTTATCTTCTGATTTATCTTCTGATTTATCTTCTGATTTATCTTCTGATTTATCTTCTGATTTATCTTCTGATTTATCTTCTGATTTATCTTCTGATTTATCTTCTGATTTATCTTCTGATTTATCTTCTGATTTATCTTCTGATTTATCTTCTGATTTATCTTCTGATTTATCTTCTGATTTATCTTCTGATTTATCTTCTGATTTATCTTCTGATTTATCTTCTGATTTATCTTTTGATTTATCTTCTGATTTATCTTCTGATTTATCTTCTGATTTATCTTCTGATTTATCTTCTGATTTATCTTCTGATTTATCTTCTGATTTATCTTCTGATATATCTTCTGATATATCTTCTGATATATCTTCTGATATATCTTCTGATATATCTTCTGATATATCTTCTGATATATCTTCTGATATATCTTCTGATATATCTTCTGATATATCTTCTTATCTATCTTCTGATCTACTTTCTGATCTATTTTTTTTTAATCTATTTTCTGATCTATTTTCTGATCAATTTTCTGATATATTTTCTGATCTATATTCTGATCTATTTTGTGATCTATCTTCTGATCTATTTTCTATGAATCTATCTAGACATCTAGCTTTAAATCTATATTTTGATGTCATTTTTAAACTCTCTTCTGTTTTCCGTTGATTTCTCTTATGTACTTATTTCGAACTATCTTCCAATTTATCTGCTGATCTCTTTTCTGATCTCTCTCATTTACTTCCCTTCTGACCTCTCTTATCTCTATTCTGTCTCCCTTCTGACCTCTCTTATATCTCTGTTGATCCCTCTTCTTGTCTCCCTTCTGACCTTTTTTCTGATATCTATTGTGATAATTTCTCTTATCTTTTTTCTGACCTCTTCAAATACCTCTTCTGATCTATTTTCTAATCTTTCTTTAGATCTATCTTTTGATTTTTCTTCTAAGCTATCTTCTGATTCATCTTCTGTTTTATCTTCTGATTTATCTTCTGATTTATCTTCTGATTTATCTTCTGATTTATCTTCTGATTTATCTTCTGATTTATCTTCTGATTTATCTTCTGATTTATCTTCTGATTTATCTTCTGATTTATCTTCTGATTTATCTTCTGATTTATCTTCTGATTTTTCTTCTGATCAATCTTCTGATCTATCTTATTATATATCTTCTGACATATCTTCTAATTTATCTTTTAATTCATTTTTCGATCTATTTTTTGATCTCTATTGTGATCCATCTTCTGATCTGTGTTCTAATCTATGTTCTGATCTTTCTTCTAATCTATCTTCTAATTTACCTTCTGGTATATCTGCTGATATATCTTCTGATCTATCTTCTGACTTATTATCTGATCTATTTTCTGATCTAGGTTCCGATCTAGCTTTTACTCTTTCTTCTGATCTATCGTCTTATCAACCGTCTGACCTATCTATTGATGTCTTTTCTCAACTCTCTTTACGTCCTTTTTCTGATCTTTCTTCGGTTTTATCTGTTGACATTTCTTCTGATATCTCTTTTGATCTCTTTGAGGTACTCGTACCTGATTTCCCTTCCGATCTATCCCCTCATCCCTTCAGATATCTCTTCTAATATCTATTCTGCACTTTTCTCTGATCTTTTTTCTGATCTCTTTTCTGATTTCTGTTGAAATACCTCTTCTGATATATCTTTTGATTTCTCTTCAAATACCTCTTTTGATATATCTTTAAATGCCTTTTCTGATATCTCCTTTGATCTCCTGTCTGATATCTCTTCTGATCTTTCGTATGATCCCTCTTTCGATCTCTCTTCTGATCTCTTTTCTGATTTCTCTCCTGATCTATCTCCTGATCTATCTCCTGATATCTCTTCTGCTCTCTTCTGATCTCTCCGGATATCTTTTGCAACCTTTCTTCTGATCTTTATCATGATTTCCCTTCTGATCTCTTCTATTACTGATAATTTTGCAAAAAATATCAGATTACATTAAAGTTGTTTGGATCTATTTCTTCTGCAAGACATTTTACTATCTCATTATCCGATGTGTGTGTCACAATTTTCAAAATATTTTTGTTTCTAGGAAACTAAACAAGCTTTGTATAAAATGTCTTTGATCAGCACACCAATTTATAATTTCTATGTGCTGTTTTTTTTTTAGTACCCTGTCATGTAGCATGATTAACCAAAAGAAAATATATAATCGGTGCAAATAATGAAGAGCAGCTACTAAAAAAAAAAAAAAGATTTTAGTCAATGTTTCCTAAAATAAATTTTAAAAAAATGACAACTTTCAGGTTTTGTCTTATAATTTGACTCTCCCTGTAGATATCTTGGCAACACCTAAAAGAGCACAAAAATAAGCAACTTTTGTCTAATTTAACCAACTTGCTATCATTAACCATTTGGAAAACAGCATCACTGTGCCTATGAAAAAATGA
This sequence comes from Psylliodes chrysocephalus, assembly GCA_927349885.1. NCBI lineage: Eukaryota > Metazoa > Arthropoda > Insecta > Coleoptera > Chrysomelidae > Psylliodes > Psylliodes chrysocephalus. Next base: position 93,285,212 of record OV651816.1, on the reverse strand, counting down.
GGACTCTGTATACTACCTACTACATTGTGCAACAAAATTATAATAAAACATACTAAAAACCACTGAAATATGTTACGATGATAATTTTCATTTAAAATGTAAACAATCTCGAAAATTATTGAAAACACCGCCAGGAAATAATGAAATTGTACCAATTTAAATTATATTTGTTCAGATAAATATGATCCGGATATCTATTCAATATTCTAGTACGTGCAGCTGCCGTGTGAAATGTTAAACTATTCCAAGTTCTTGCTTCGGGGATAATAATTTTCAACAATTTCATCGAAATACCGAAGTTATGCGTTTATAAGTTTATGTAATAAACTTAAACTGTTAACATTTCGTCGTTTTTCTAAAAATAGAATGTTATATTTAGATGGTAGACTTTGATAGTTCTAACCACTTCTCGATAATTAATGTAATAATTTTGGAATTTTGCATTTTGATATGTGGTTTTTACTTATTACAAAATAATGTACTTTCCGAGCTATTTGCCCCACTAAGTTTAAATTACGACCTATTGGACATTTTACATGAGTAGTTTTCTTAACATAACAGCCAAATATATGTAATTTTATAAAATGATGCTAAAATTATAATTTTAACAAGTACAATGTACATTTACGGAGGCAGATAAATACCAGAACCGAAAAATACAGAAAAAAGTGCTAAACTGATAGATATATTTATAATAAAAAAGTTAAAATGTTTAGATTAAAAATGACCAATTATTATCCAATCTATATTGCTCATTGAACTGAAATTATTAGCAAGTCTTATGATACGAGTTAACGGAGATTGCAGAGGACTTTTAGAAATATTAAATTTTAATGAGGATCTGACACGTCTTGATGGAACATTAAATGGTACTTACAATAATAATTGCATACAGTTTATATGATCGTTGATATTTTTATAAAAAAACAAAATCATGGATTGCTTACGTCTATTAATTAGTGAAGGTACTACAAATTCTTTCCTAAGAATAGAGGTTCTTATTTCGATATAATCAGGCCAGACATGATATTGTTTATAATAAAGATATCGAAAAAATTTATTTTTGTACCCATACTACTGAAGCAAATTCTAATTTTGTTCGTACTAAAGTAAAATACAGATAAGAAAAGCTAATGCATGATTTGCATTAAGAACAATTTTTTTAATAAATGTAACAAACGACATTTGATTGTCGTAATACATTCCAAGATCTTTAATTTTAAGACGTCTTTCCAATATTTGTTCTATTGTATAATCAAAAACTATTGAAAGTTTTTTTCGTGTAATAGAAAGTATGCAACACTTTTTAATATTTAAAAGTAACTTAATTAGATTTTGTCCATGCTACAATATTTTTGATATCTTTCTGGAGCGCCACACAATCTCTGACTCTTTCTAATCGTCTAAAAAGCTTAAAATCGTCAGCAAAAAGTAAACATTCAAAGTTTCTAACACAAGATGCTAAATCATTTATAAAAAGTGTAAACAATAGAGGTCCCAGGTTTGAAACTAGTGGCACACCAGAATTCGCATGATACTTTCCTGATGTGTTTCCACCAAACCTTACAATATTAAATCGATTTTCTAAATAGTTTTTTAAAAACTAACAAAACCCATAGAGAGCCCATAGTTTAACAATTTTTGTAATAATGTGTCATGGTGGATTTGATTAAATGCTTTCCTAAAATCAGTGTACATAACGTCTAATTGTACAAATCTTAAACAAAACGCTCTAACACGCTGCAATCTCAGAAATTTTGAAAAGCTTGAAAACAATTACACTGATTCTTGAAACCTCTCTTGATTCACATGTGTAAGAACTCTTTGTTCTGGTATCGGTTTCTCTATATCTAAAGCTGCCCTATTTTCTTTCGGCATAATCTTATGTAGTATATTTGGCCCATGTCAATATGCTTTATACTCAAGTAATAACCTTAGACCCAGCCCTTTACTAACAAAATCGACTGGGTTGCGTTCCGAAGTAATATATCGCTTACATGTTAGTTCCTGAATTTCAGATACCCAATTTAGAATAAATGTAGTCCACCTAGTAGAAGCACTATTTAACCAAGCTAAGACTATTTTAGTATCTGTCTATAAAATCACTTTAACACAAGTATTAGAAATTAAAAATTAAAAAAAACCGACTTCAAAAACGTGCAGTTGCCATCACCACATCTTTACCAAATTTATATGGGACCACCCCTGATGTACCCCCTTACTAACAAAAAAAGAATCATATAAATCGGACAAGGTGGTAAAGCATTATCGCTAAACATACATAAAAAATTAAGAGTTTGAGGATTTTCTCATGGACCCAATCATTAGATTTTGACCAAATTTATATGGGACCACCCCTGAAGTACCCCCATTTCTAACAAAAAAAACATCAGATGTGTCCAACACATGACTTTCCTATCTAGTTATTATAGGCTTTTTCCAATTATTTTGTACCACCTATTGCAGCATCTCTATAAATGTTTAGAGGATAAATACATTATCCACATACATCTACTTCGAAACATTTTTCTATAAATATTCATTGAAAACAAAAATACTGAAAAATTTAAATTTCCTATAATTTTTTCATTACAGCCCATTTTAGAAAAATCATGTATAAACAAAAATTATAGAGATCGATATCGCAAACAACTTTTAGTTCAACAATTTTCATAAAAATCAGAATTTTGCACATTTTGTCAAATTTCTCGAATACGGACCATTTCAGGAAATTTTGACATAAGGCAGAAATTATAGATAATAATATTAGAAGTAACTTTTATTTGAACAATTTTTTTCTCCAAACATAAATAACAGATATATTCCATAAAATATAAAAACGGCCTCCCATGTACCCCCTCAGATGTTCCGACTTTGTCCAAAATCTAATCATTTCACGTCAGGCCGAAATAAAACTTAAGTTTAAAATTTAATGTTTTTTCTTTATCCGTTTTTGAGTTTTCTTCAAATTTCAAAATTTACAATTTTCTCAAATTTCTCGAATACGGTCCATTTTAGAGAAATTATGTATGGAATAAAAATTATAGAGAATTATATTACAAACAACTTATTTGAACAATTTTTATAAAAAAATAAATTTTTACATTTTGTCAAATTTCTCGAATACGGACCATTTTAGGAAAATTTTGTATAGAACAAAAATTATAGATAATAATATAAGAAGTAACTTTTATTTTCATCTCCACACGTAAATAACAGATATATTCCATAAAATATAAAAATGACCCTCATAAAGTACCTCCTCAGATGTTCTGACTCTGCCCAAAAACTAATCAGTTTATTGGACGATAGAATAAAGCTTAAGTTTAAAATTTGGTGTTTTTCTGTGTATCGGTTAATGAGTTATGCGACACACACACACCCACACCCACACCCACACCCACACGCACACGCACACGCACATGCACACGAACACGCACCTAATCGATGATAGAGTGCATTTGCCACATTTTTCCATGATTGTTTTATTTATTTAAAACCTTCCAGACTATATAAAATCATAAGTGTTTCATATGGTTGAACTCGTATTGAATAGGAGATTCCAATAATGACTTAATATACAGGGTGATCAATTTGATAAACCAAAGTTACTAATAATATAAGAGAAACGGAAAATCTGGCAACATTGCAAATATCAAATCTGGAATCTCCGTATACCCTAATATGTTTACCTCAAATTTTGTACAATTAGGACTAGCACTTTACGAGATAATTGGCCGTTTCCAGACTTTTGGGCCACTCCGTATACACTTTTTTTTAATTTCTTCGTTACGGTTCATTTTAGAAAAATAATTTCAAATCGTGTGTAATTTGATAGGTTTTAGGCTTATTATTCTATTTTATTGATTTCTTTTAAATGACTATTTTAGCCATAAAAATATTTATTAGTTTGAAATAACAAGGTTCCTCCACCATAATTTATAATAATAAAGCGCATCCACCATTATTTAAAATAAAAAAGCGCATCCACCATAATTTTAAATAAAAAAAATGCATACATGTATTATATACACTTTTTTTTTAATTTCTCTGTTACGGTCCATTTTAGAAAAATAATTTCCGGTCGTGTGTAATTTGATAGGTTTTAGGCTTATTATTCTATTTCAATATTTTCATCAAGATGACTATTTTAGACATAAAAATATTTTATAGTTTGAAATAACAAGGTTCCTCTAACATAATTTATAATAATAAAGCGCATTCACCATTATTTAAAATAAAAAAGCGCATCCACCATAATTAAAAAGTCGCATCCACCATAATTTTGAATAAAAACATGCATCCATGTATTATATACACTTTTTTTTTAATTTCTCTCTTACGGTCCACTTTAGAAAAATAATTTCCGGTCGTGTGTAATTTGATAGGTTTTAGGCTTATTATTCTATTTCAATATTTTCATCAAGATGACTATTTTAGACATAAAAATATTTTATAGTTTGAAATAACAAGGTTCCTCCAACATAATTTATAATAATAAAGCGCATCCACCATTATCTAAAATAAAAAAGCGCATCCATCATAATTTTAAATAGAAAAAAATGCATACATGTGTCATATACACATTTTTTTTTTAATTTCTCTGTTACGGTCCATTTTAGAAAAATAATTTCTGGTCGTGTGTAATTTGATAGGTTTTAGGCTTATTATTCTATTTTAATGTTTTCTATTAGATGACTATTTTAGCCATAAAAATATTTAATAGTTTGAAATAACAAGGTTCCTCCACCATAATTTATGATAATAAAGCGCATCCACCATTATTTAAAATAAAAAAGCGCATCCACCATAATTTAAAAAATCGCATCCACCATAATTTTAAATAAAAAAAATGCATACATGTATTTACACTTTTTTTTAATTTCTCTGTTACGGTCCATTTTAGAAAAATAGTTTCCGGTCGTGTGTAATTTGATAGGTTTTAGGCCTATTATTCTATTTTAATGTTTTTTTAAGATGACTATTTTAGACAAAAATATTTAATAATTTGAAGTAACAAGGTTCCTCGACCACAATTTAAAAAAAAAATCGCATCCACCATACTTTTAAATAAAAAAATTGCATACATGTATTATATACACTTTTTTTTAATTTCTCCGTTACGGTTCATTTTAAAAATATAATTTCCAATCGTGTTTAATTTGATAGGTTTTAGGCTTATTATTCTATTTTATTGATTTCTTTTAGATGACTATTTTAGCCATAAAAATATTTAATAGTTTGAAATAACAAGGTTCCTCCACCATAATTTATGATAATAAAGCGCATCCACCATTATTTAAAATAAAAAGCGCATCCACCATAATTTAAAAAATCGCATCCACCATAATTTTAAATAAAAAAAATGCATACATGTATTTACACTTTTTTTTAATTTCTCTGTTACGGTCCATTTTAGAAAAATAGTTTCCGGTCGTGTGTAATTTGATAGGTTTTAGGCTTATTATTCTATTTTAATGTTTTCTATTAGATGACTATTTTAGCCATAAAAATATTTAATAGTTTGAAATAACAAGGTTCCTCCACCATAATTTATAATACTAAAGCGCATCCACCATTATTTAAAATAAAAAAGCGCATCCACTATAATTTTAAATAAAAAAATGCATACATGTATTATATACACTTTTTTTTAATTTCTCTGTTACGGTCCATTATAGAAAAATAATTTCCGGTCGTGTGTAATTTGATAGGTTTTAGGCTTATTATTCTATTTTAATGTTTTCTATTAGATGACTATTTTAGCCATAAAAATATTTAATAGTTTGAAATAACAAGGTTCCTCCACCATAATTTATAATAATAAAGCGCACCCACCATTATTTAAAATAAAAAAGCGCATCCACCATAATTTTAAATAAAAAAAAAATGCATACATGTAATATATACACTTTTTTTTTAATTTCTCTGTTACGGTCCATTTTAGAAAAATAATTTCTGGTCGTGTGTAATTTGATAGGTTTTAGGCTTATTATTCTATTTTAATGTTTTCTATTAGATGACTATTTTAGCCATAAAAATATTTAATAGTTTGAAATAACAAGGTTCCTCCACCATAATTTATGATAATAAAGCGCATCCACCATTATTTAAAATAAAAAAGCGCATCCACCATAATTTAAAAAATCGCATCCACCATAATTTTAAATAAAAAAAATGCATACTTGTATTTACACTTTTTTTTAATTTCTCTGTTACGGTCCATTTTAGAAAAATAGTTTCCGGTCGTGTGTAATTTGATAGGTTTTAGGCCTATTATTCTATTTTAATGTTTTTTTAAGATGACTATTTTAGACATAAAAATATTTAATAATTTGAAGTAACAAGGTTCCTCGACCACAATTTAAAAAAAAAATCGCATCCACCATACTTTTAAATAAAAAAATTGCATACATGTATTATATACACTTTTTTTTAATTTCTCCGTTACGGTTCATTTTAAAAATATAATTTCCAATCGTGTTTAATTTGATAGGTTTTAGGCTTATTATTCTATTTTATTGTTTTCTTTTAGATGACTATTTTAGCCATAAAAATATTTAATAGTTTGAAATAACAAGGTTCCTCCACCATAATTTATGATAATAAAGCGCATCCACCATTATTTAAAATAAAAAGCGCATCCACCATAATTTAAAAAATCGCATCCACCATAATTTTAAATAAAAAAAATGCATACATGTATTTACACTTTTTTTTAATTTCTCTGTTACGGTCCATTTTAGAAAAATAGTTTCCGGTCGTGTGTAATTTGATAGGTTTTAGGCTTATTATTCTATTTTAATGTTTTCTATTAGATGACTATTTTAGCCATAAAAATATTTAATAGTTTGAAATAACAAGGTTCCTCCACCATAATTTATGATAATAAAGCGCATCCACCATTATTTAAAATAAAAAAGCGCATCCATCATAATTTAAAAAATCGCATCCACCATAATTTTAAATAAAAAAAATGCATACATGTATTTACACTTTTTTTTAATTTCTCTGTTACGGTCCATTTTAGAAAAATAGTTTCCGGTCGTGTGTAATTTGATAGGTTTTAGGCCTATTATTCTATTTTAATGTTTTTTTAAGATGACTATTTTAGACATAAAAATATTTAATAATTTGAAGTAACAAGGTTCCTCGACCACAATTTAAAAAAAAAATCGCATCCACCATACTTTTAAATAAAAAAATTGCATACATGTATTATATACACTTTTTTTTAATTTCTCCGTTACGATTCATTTTAAAAATATAATTTCCAATCGTGTTTAATTTGATAGGTTTTAGGCTTATTATTCTATTTTATTGTTTTCTTTTAGATGACTATTTTAGCCATAAAAATATTTATTAGTTTGAAATAACAAGGTTCCTCCACCATAATTTATGATAATAAAGCGCATCCACCATTATTTAAAATATATACCTTCTGTGTTTTGTCTTTTTTCAGGTGTCTCATTAGGATCAACAGTAGAATTTTTTCTTTTTCTAATATAGGTTTTGTCTGTTTCCAACGGTTAACAATTATAGAGAGCATGCGCAATCCTTTTTTGACATTCTTTGAGTTTCCGCATCCTCCTTACAGTTCTCAAACCGCTTCTGAAACAAATCAAAACTTTAAACTACACATTATAGGACCAGTTTAAAAAATTATGCATAGATTTAAAAAAACGTATTTAATCACATTTTTTCATTTAGATAAAAGAACAGAGAAAAAAATGTCATTATCATTGTTAGGTAGATAGGAATAATTTTATTAAACTAGACACACTTTAAATACCAAAAGTTTGTTGATTTTTAAGAATATTATGTTTTTTGATAAGTTGTATTTCTTTATAATAATTAGAATTTTTTGTATAATTACACCCTGCAAACATTTTCTATAATATTAGTTATAACTCGACTTTGTTAAAGACGAATTTACTTATTGAGGTAATTATTACGTAAAATTGACTAGAAAAATATACCTCTAACGTAAATTTACCAAACGGTTTTAATTTATATTTAAATTTACGTAAATTATACCAAGAAATCTACCTTTTACACAAATCTGCTTAAAAGTAACTTTAACCATATCAGTAAGGGAAAAACTACTAAAAAAAAATAACCAACAATTACTTCAAAGTTAAATTTTCTTTGTAGTAAAATTAGGTGCCATATTTAGGTAATATCTACCTGTTTGGCAACTAAAAATCGACTTTATAGTAGAATATCCAACTAGGTAGATTTGGTTAAAAATTCTACGTAATTTTATGCCTCCATAGTAACCTATTTGGCCGCTTTTATTTACTCTCCTTTAAAGTAATATTAGGTCGAGATCGTAGCAAAATTCTACCTGTTTATTTACCTAATTTCAACCAAATAGTCGAATACTCATTTAGTTGACCTATATGTCATCTTGAAGAAATATTTATTAACTTTGTTGTAGCAATTACCTGAAAAATCTACCACAAAGTAAATTCGACTAAAAACCACCAATTTAAAAAGAGTCATACATGACCTATTTGTAAAATTTATATTATTTAGGTTATTTTAACAATTAGGTTGTTTAGTTACTGTCTTCGTCATTATTCTTAAGAATTTCGGCCATTTTAAAAAAACCATTACTGTCGTAATCTTAATTTACGTGTGGTGTAGATAGAGCTTTAAATGAGTGCGAAAAATAATTAATAAAATGAGTTCGAAAAATAATAAATCATATCGTTATACTTCCGATTTTTATCGTAAAGTGAAACGTCTAAAATCTCAAGTGCAGAACAACGTGACCTAAATATGTTATATTTACCTATAGGTAAATTTTTTATAAAACCTATAAGTTATTATTTCTTTAAATAGGTAAAGTTAACTAATATGTCGTGAAATTAAAGTTAATTCAACTTAGTAAAAAGGTATTTGTAAAATACGTAGATTTTTTTAGTCATAATAAGTTTTAGGTCGAATTCGCAGAATACGCCATATTTTCTTAACGTAATTGAAGTACGATTCCAAATTTTAAATTTTTAAAACGACCATAACTAAAACATACGAATGAAAATACCTAAAACCGAAACATTATTGATTTTCTAAAGTGATACACAACAAACGTAACATAGTTTTAGCTCATAACATTATTATTATTTTTTTACACGATCATATTTTTTTCTTATATTTTTTTAATTAGAGAGTATTTTGGAAGGGCATCGTTATTTTTCTAAATAGAACTGTTAACATGCACGACAAAATTTTCTTCGCATTAATTTCAACAAGCGTGAACTGTATATTCACCGCAATTAAATTACATATATTTTTGTCACCGACATTTATTTCTTTTCAATCTTTCATGTGAATTAGGTATATGTTTTAGTTGTGTTCTTACAATATTTCTACTTATATATAGATAAAAATACCAAATAAGTATAAAATTTCTTTTCGTGCACTTGGAGGCATACGTCATCTGCAAATATTTTGGTAGTTTCTACCTAAACTTAGTTAAATCAACGTCGAATTAACGTTATACTGACGTCAAATTTCCCTAGAGAGGTACTACTAACCAAACGTACTGGGCTACTACAATGTGGATTTAGATGTAATTCTACCTATTTTGGTAAATAAAACCAAATTTCGACGTCGTCTTATTCTCCACTTATGTCGAATCCACGTCGAGCCAACGCAAATTTTACTTAATTATGGTTAAATCTAATTTTGCGACCAAATTTATTATATATAATTTAGGTAGTATCAACGTCAAATTACACCAAAATGTTTGCTGGGCAGTCTTTCATAGTATCTGCTTTAATTATTTCGACCTTTGTATATTATCCAAGGTTACCGATTTATTTTATTAACATCTGGAATCTGAACTTTTAGCTGTAAATATCTTACAATCAGTGGCGGATTTACAAATTTTCAAGGTATAGGCTGTAAAGATTTTGCCGCCCTTGCCTCCACAATTGTCAAATTGTCATGTCCTAGATTATTTTTACAATTCAACAATTTCGTTGGAATTGCACGTAAAATAATTTTTAGGTCTATTTGAAGTCCGTTTCATCCTTTCCAGATTGCATTGTTGAGGTTCCCGACTTTTCGATACAATTTTAATTTTTGAAAAAACTGTCAATTTTTGTGGTTTTTCGTATGATTTGCTCTTGTTCTTCTTTTTTTATTTTGGCCTTCTTTTTGTACTCCGCTCCGCTAAGTCGCTTTCTACCATCACTCATTTTTACAATTTTTTATTCAGGAACTGAAATGGAAAGAATGAAATTAAGAAGTTTATTTCTCATACGCAAGCAACGGCATCCTTCGTTCCGAATTCACGCAATAAATAGCGTAAGAACGTAATTTTTGTTATCCTAATCCTATCACGAAAAATCAAAACTTCTTTGCATAGTTTCCGATGAATTGTTTATTGTGAATTATTATTTCTATTGTTTCATGTTTGCTTCATTGAAAAAACAAAATGATAAGATAACCATGAGCATTCTTTTAGAATATCTTATAGTTAGTATGAAAATGTTCAAAAGTTTAACGAGACCATGTTCCAAGCTTCGAAATGAAAAATATTTTTGAAGGGCTTTTGAATGAATTGATTCGTTACAGATAATTTATTATTATTTATTGGGATTATTAAAAGTTTTTACTTACCGGTGTTGTGAAAAAATTCATACAATCCGCGAAACATGTCGAAAAAAAACAGCACACACCCGCGTAAAAATATCAATTCGTTTTGCAATTACAGCAGCACGCTAGAGTCACAGTTTGCCTTTGTTGCAGCTGTATTTTGGAGGTGCCGGTAAAAATCACGGCACAGTGTCGTCGACACTCCTACTCATACTACTCGAAATTTTAAAACAATGATGATTACAATATATTTCGTGAATTCGGGTTCGCATTTACTAACTCCACACAACATAGAGCAGAGAGCGTCTCGAATCACGACCCAGTATTTTTTGCAAGCGTAAAACTCGTGGTTTTGTAGTTTCGTGCCTTATTTTCTTTTGTTTCGATGTTGTTTTCGTTTTTCGCCTCGATATGTTTGGGTAACCGGGGTAACCCACGCGGTTATGGGAATGGAGAATTAGGAGAATGGACCTTATCACGTGCACGTGCAACATTGACGTCATTGATAACATTGTAGCATTTTAAAAAAATACCGCATTCGGGGAAAAATATTTTTTTGACTTCAGACTATCTCGCTATCGCTGCTCAAGGTTTTTCTAGAATTCAAATAAAATTTTCTAAAGCTAGTGCATGTTCAACACATAATAGTCGATACATAAGATTAAAATCGGTAAAATTATTCACTAAATTATTTACTACATTCAAATTAAAATCACTAAATTATATACAAACCGGGCAGTTCGCAGCCTCCAAAAAATAGTAGGACTGGCTGTACGGGTTGACGGTAGGAAAAGAAAAATACATTTTCTATAATTTTGCTCTTTACACTCATTGTGCGGGGCGCAAAGACCGATTACTGGTTGGGGGCGGCGAACTAGCTGTTTTACTCTAGAATATGGAAGATTGCTAAACGGATTCACGGAACGTACAATGACAAATGATAAGTGAGAAGGGAAAGTCGTCGGCAAAATTTGTTGCAGACTTCTATCTGTAAACATCAGAAAACAGAATACATAAAACCGTCATCCAGAAATCTTTTTGATTTTTGGTAGAAAAAAAAAAATCGGTCCCCAAATTTGCCGCCCCAAAAATCTGCCGCCCTAGGCTCAAGCCTACTCAGCCTGCTGGTAAATCCGCCACTGCTTACAGTGTTCATTTTGAAATTAAGTGATTTCTTTATATAGAGTTACTAAAAAACTACGCTTATTCAGAATATGTCAAAAGAAAATAAAGGGTTTTCTTTAACTTTTTGATCAGGGGGTGGCTGGGAGCGGCCAATACCACGTTGAGATATCTCATATAATACTAATTTTCCCCTTATTTTCTTAATAGTACTACCAAACTTCAAGTAGATTTATTTTAAAACACCAGATATAATTTCATTTAAATTTAAAAGAACATTAAGGTACCTGAGGCAAATAAGGCCCGGCGCCTAATAAAGCCCAAAAATAATATCTCACAAAATAGAAACATATTATTAAATCTGGTAATGCTGATTCAACCCCCACTACGAGTCAATCATATCTGCCAATTTCCACCCCGCTGAAATTTAGAATCGTCGTCACTCGCACAATATATCCCCTATAGTAATGTTACTGGGATTCAAGAAATGGCTTTGAGTTACGCTGCGGCCAGACACAGGTCTCATGGCGCTAGTATCGTTATTGATTTTTGACATCGGCACTTTCATTGGTTGACGGCGAATTCAAAACAATCTGATGATATTTTTAAAGCAACCGATCAAGGGAAAATAACATGCTTGGTTCTTCTCGACTACAGCAAGGCATTTGATACCCTAGATCATGAATTAAAATTTTTCGGCTTTACAAAAATTATCAAATATCAAATTATCTTAGTAATCGCACTCATAAAGTAATTTTGGATGGCAACATATCAAATTTCCTACCAGTAATACAAGGGGTGCCACAGGGTTCAATTTAAGGACCAGTCCTATTTGCTCTGTACATTTCTGACTTCCATAGCTTTGTTCAAAATTGTGCGACTCACCACTATGCTGACGATACGCAGCTTTATGGATCTTTTGACAAAGAGTCGCTGGGTAACTCAAGTCTTCATCTTAATGAAGACTTGAATTCTTTATTTAATATATCTACTGCTCACAACTTAAAAATAAATCCTTCCAAATCTACAGCAATGTTATTTTGTGCAAAAAAAATATAAAATCAACTATAGATCAATTACAGATTACAATTGGTGGCAATGTTCTTCAGTTTGTAAATGAAGCCAAAAAGTTAGGACTGTGGATTGAATCCGAGCTTCAATTTACAAAGCACGTAAATTCATTGTTGCAAAGTTGTTTTACTGTTTTGAGACAACTATTTCCTAGCCGAGACTTACTTTCCACACACACTAAGCTAAAACTTTGTGAATCTCTTATTTTTTCAAAGATGTTTTATTGTGACTCTATTTACGGACCTGCGCTATTTCGATATGACTCTCTACGTTTACAAAAAATTCAGAACTGTTGCTAGCGTTTCGCATATGGCATAAGAAAATTTGATCATATTTCACATAAAATGATCGAATTAGAATGGTTATCTTTAAATAACTACGGGACACTTCACTTATTAACATTAGTTTATAAGACATTAAAGCTTCAAAAACCCGATTATTTATTCAAAAAGTTAATAACGTTTTCAAATATAAATACATTATCTACGCGCAACACAAATATCTTAGTCATACCTAAACACCAAACAGCATTTTTTAAAAGATCATTTTCTTATGTAGCATCCAAAAAATATAACAAACTTGGGCCAGAAATTAGATCCTACAATTTAGTTAATTTTAAGAAGCGTCTAAAAGAGAATACAATTATTAACAACAATTCATGGCAACTTGTAGGATATGAATATTGATATATTGAATATATAAATTAATTTGGCTTAAAAAAAAATAAATAACCTGTATGTTTTTTATTTATTTTTTCCACGATTTAAATATGTAGTTTTTTTTGTTAGGTTAAGTTGAAAAACAGTGAAAACTAAACTTCGCCCTTTCATCATTTTTAAATATGTTTTTCCTCGCATAAATTACTGTTATTGTATATTTTCCTTTTTAAGTGATGAATATAGTCCTGTTATTATTATTATTATTCGTGGTACTGTTTTCTTTGCGGAACTGAAGACAAACTTGACATGAGACAATGTGTAACTTGGGCAAAATGGTGTTTAGGATTAACACAACGCGATACGTAATGTTTTGTTTGTCTAAAGTGTTGCTAATTAACTATTTTAGAATGCCTTAGTTTTTCTTATAAGCTTAATATTTGTGCCTTTTTTAGTTTATTTTGTTTTAAAAATGTTTTTAAATTTATAAACACACGTGTAAGCATTATATTTTGTGGGCCTTTTTAAAAGAATTAAATTTTAAGCAAGGGCCCTAATACCCTCTTGGTTGTATAATAAGACCCATTGCAGGCGTTTTAAAAAAGACTCAAAAATTAAAAAAAAAATAGAAATTTCTATTGGAAATGTATTTATTTGGTCCAAGAAGCGTAACTGTTTTTGATTATGTGTATTTTTCATTTTTTTTTAACTTTTTTTTTCAAATAAAATGAGTTTGTTCCTTAGGTGGCCCTTATTTTCCTCAGGTACCTTATTAAAAAAAAATTCGAAGAATTATAGTGAATGGATTTAATAAATATAGCGTGTATTCAACAGAGCGATTTTTAAATCCCATAATTTTCTATCTTTTTATTAATTATTAATTTATCTTAAACGTAGTAAACAATAACATTAATAGATTAAATAAAATGACTAACTACTTGCTGATAAAACTATAGGGCTATTGTTTGTTAATATAAAAGATCCCAAAATATATTAGACTTCATTCATTACAAAGAAATGCGGAATATCGTTACTAGTGCAATTAGGAAAGAAAAATCAGCTTATTTAAATTATCGTGCAAGCATGCAAAACAAAAAAGACCTTTGGAAAGCAATGAAATCCTTGAATATTTCAAATAAAACTACATTCCATATTCCTGATGGCTTAAGTGACCCTACTGATATAAACAAGTATTTTACGTCGGTATTCAGTCAGAGAAATTGTTGTCCTTACACTACATCTTATTATAACTCAAATCTATTTAATCCTGGTATTTATTTCTCTTTTAAACTTGCAACAGTAAATGAAATTAGGTCAATAGTTTTGGAATTAAAATCAAACGCATTAGGAATTGATAACATCTCAGCAAAAATGTTACAACTTTCTATTTCAGTCTGTGCTCCTTACATAACGCACATTGTAAATTGCTGTTTAGAAGTTGGTTACTTTCCTGATAGCTGGAAGTATTCCTTAATCAAGCCTTTGCCAAAATCAAATAAGCCTGAAACATTTAGCGACCTTCGGCCCATACGTATTTTACCGACGTTGTCCAAAATTATAGAAAAAGTAATTAGTAAACAAATATATACATACGTATTTTCTCATAATATTGTAACCACTAAACAATCAGGTTTTCGAAAGGGGTTTAGTACTACAACATTACTCTTAGATTTAACAGATAACATTATAAGATCAATGGATGAAGGAAAAGCTACAATAGTTACTCTGCTTGACTTTTCTAAAGCGTTTGACACTATAGATCATCAGCTTCTTTGTGCCAAACTCAAATATTTTGGTTTCGATGAAACCTCACTAAGATTTTTCAAATTTTATTTAAGTAACCGCTACCAAAAAGTAACGTTAGAGAAATCATCTAACTTTATGTGTGTAACATCAGGAGTACCCCAAGGCTCGGTTCTTGGTCCCCTTTTGTTTTCCATATATATTTCAGACCTTTATAAATTATTGGAGCATGTAAATATACACTCTTTTGCTGACGACACGCAACTATATTATTCCTTTGACCCATGTGAAGTAGATATAGCCTCGCAAAACATGAATTCAGATTTAAATGCAGTATATACATTTTCTATGAATCATAACCTTAAACTAAATGCCAGTAAATGTCATACAATATTATTTTGTCCTAAAAATATAGAACATAATGTACAACAGAACCTTAAGCTATTCATTCAAAATGAACCTCTAAAATCTTGTAGAAGTGCCAAAAACTTAGGCATTATTTATGACTGCAAATTAAGGTTTCAGGACTATGTTTCGCTCCTAGTCAAAAAATCGTATCTGGTTATTCGTCAATTATACAGGAATCGAGGTATTTTGAGTTTCAAATTACGTAAGTTGCTTTGTGAAAGTCTTGTATTGTCCATCCTAAATTATGGACTTTTAATTTACTATCCTTGTTTGGATCAAATAACCAAATACAGACTTCAAAAGATTCAAAATTATTGTTGTCGTTTTGTATTTGGTATCAGAAAGTATGATAGAATATCAAATAAAATTAAAGAACTTAGCTGGCTCAATATAGGAAATTTATTTAAATATCAGATGGCGGCCACGGTATTTCAAATTCTTTTAACCTCAACTCCCATATACTTAAAAAATAAATTGATATATCGGAAAGATCTGCATAGTTTACATTTAAGATATCCACACAACTTAACGATTCCGAATTACCGATTATCATTTTTCAAAAGATCTTTCACATATAACGCCATTTCAATATATAACAGTCTACCTAGGGAAATTAGGACATGTTCTTTGACATTTTTGAAACAAAATTATAAAACGTTGCTATTAGTTGAGCAATGAATACAGTGCTAACGTTAATATATTATTAATTTCAAACATTTTTCCTTATTTAATTGTATTTTAAGTTCCATTGATTTCAGTTTAGATTAAATACAGGGTTAACATTTTTAATCATAAATTAATTGTATATTAAATTTCTTATTTTTTTTATATTGTAAATGATGGATACCTTTTGATTATTTTAAATTTATATTTATGTTGAGGTTAAGTTGAGTAGCGCAAGCTAGACTTCGCCTCATGATGTTTATGTGCATTGTATATTACAAGCAAATAAAGGCAATTTATTATTATTATTATTATTATTATTATTAATCTGTCAAGTAAACCTACATGTAACTTTACTTAGAGTTGATAAGATCGGCCTTAGGTCAAATAAAACTTAGCAAATTAAAATTCTAAAGTGAAATAAATGTAACAAATTAATAGACTTTACGATGGTTACAAATATATATTTTTATATTTATTTATAGCTTTATTTTAACTGTTTCTACCAAACAATTAGATAATAATATCATGTCTCTTTCAAGCTTCATAGACCATCCCCTGCAAGACCTAATAAAAAGTGTAAAATCGTTTTAATATTGTTCAGTAAACATGAAACGGTTAAAAGGCCAAACCAAAAAGATCTAAAAACAAAGAAACAGACTGCCGAGATGGCAACAAAAAGTTAACGATAGAGCCGTACAGTGAAAAATCGTTAGGGATGCCGAACTCACAAAGGGTTAAAGATCAAAAAAGAAAAGCTTTTATAGTCGCGGCTACAATAGCAGTGATTGTTGTTTTTTTGCCAGGTTTCCGTTTGATATCTTTATAAATAAGAATCGCTTTTTTTTGTAAAGGAAACGTAAATAAAGTAACTTATTAAAAATAAACTATATGCCTTGTACCTGAGGCTGTCAAAGTTCGAAAAAACTCAATCCGCAAACGTATATCGGTAGCGCAATAATCCGAAGGGCCTTTAGCAGCCATTTAATTTCTGTAGATATGACGTCGCCTTCCATTACCGTTTTGATGATGATAAGTGTTGTTTTCCGGGTTTTTCACACCTGTCAGTAAAATAAAACCATCAATCATTTATTATTGATAATAATAATAACCGTTCCTTCTCGTAACAAGATAAGTTGGCTCCTGGGGTTAAAAGTCACTCGTAAAGGAGTAACTTATAGGAATAGTAGTAATATTATTATATTATTATACAAATTAATTCATAAGGAATTGTGTTTAGAACAATGATAGAATCCTGCCATCACGTTGGGCGCCAAAAATAAATGCTACCTACTTTCTGTGCCTAAGCAATGAGGTGGGATTTATATTAATCCAATGTTGGATGCCGACTAACAACAGTAAAGAAGGGGGTGAGTCGTAGGAAATGTTATGTTCTTAAGTGGGCGCCAGGAGTTTAACCTCACATCCAACAATCCATGTGGCAGTTCACTACCAAACTCCAAATAGAAAACTATAGCATCTCCTCTAAAAGGCCATCAAGCGGTTACAAATCGAGTATGCTCCTAATATAAGTGTACTTTACCATAAAAATAAATGCTTAACCAGATGTTTATAAAATCAAACAGACAATTAGCAAGTGGGATAAATAATAAGTAAAGTTCAATATATACCCAAGTTTAATAATTATAAATAATTTATCGTGTTGACATGGGGGGTCAACTTCGCTACCACTTCAAAATTTAGCAAATTAATATCAACTGAATGACTTAGTACATTACTAATCGATTCCTCAACTAATAACAATAATCCAGTATCACTGGGAGTAATATTTACAAATAATAGGCTATATTATGTTTAAAATAATTAAATGAGACTAAGGGTAATCGTAAAGATGTAACACATGAGGTGCCTACTGTATTTTAGCAAATAAACAAATAATAGTGTACTATTTACGGACGCTAAGGGTAAAATCAAGTAAAACTCTGTTACTTATTAAAAATATTAACTATCCATAAGTAATATACCACACGAAGAGCTCTTGGTGACGTATTTCAGGTTTAATAAAATGTACTATAAACTATACACTCCTAAACCTCATTTACATTAGGTTTAGATTAAAATACGTACTAATAACACCCCCCCAATAAAATAGATTAAATGGTAATATAAAAAATAAGATTTCAAAAACTTGCGGTACACTGTGACTTCTTTCCAGCTGCTCTAGTAGACGGTTGATGTCCTACTTCGGCATACAAATCAATCTGCCTGTCATAAAGGAGTACTAGTTGGTTACAAAAAGTGCTAGTCAGCCCGTCACGAGAAGTGTTGGCCCTTCACAAGGACTACTGGCCCGTAACAAGAAGTGTGGGCTTTCGCAAAAATTGATAGCCCGTCACAAGAACCCTAAAGAAAACGTGTACGGTAAAACACGGAAATAACTATTTATCCCTGGTTAATAAAGAAGTTAAAATTAAATAACCATATACCTACATAGCCTTCTCGTGAAGAGAGGTCTATAAATAGGTAATAACTACTCAACATTTACTAGTTAAATTAAGTTCAGCTTTATGTAGGTAATCTTCAGATTTACGAAGCAAAAAGATAGACGGCTCGTGAAGCGAGTTCTACCCAACAATTACATTTAATAAGCAAATTACACCCTTAGATTTCTAAATATTACCCCTAATAGTCAATCCCATATACTGAAAATATATACAACCAAAAGAAACATAACCTAGGGTTAGGTCTAAGTAAGCATTATAACTAAAATCAAAGCATATTTACTCCTTTCACAGCTAAAAAGAGGGAGACGAATTCACCAAATCACCAATTTCTTTGACGTGCTTATTTAGAAAGACTACATATATATGTGGGCACTGAAATAAAAGAACGAAGGTCTTACAAAAAGAAATAATACGTCATAACTTAAGTACTGCCTAGAAGAAAACTTACCAATGAGATTCAACACGTGGTTAAATATATCCTCCTAAAAGCTCCTACAACATGTGGTCACCAAAAAAATACTACCAATCCACACTGTTGTAAACTTAAAACAAAAAGGTCTAAAGGGGCTAAAAGGGCTAAAATAACCGAACAAACCTCTAAAACCAAATAAGTAGCCTAACTAAACTCAAATAGAAGTCCTGTCTACCCCAAACTGATCATATACCCACAATTAACGTCAGAGCGGAAACGCTAGACCGACATCTTGAATACAGGGCAACCACATGCTCACCCAGAGTGTCGCAGAGGGATCCCTGAATCGCTTTCGACGGCGAGGACAAAATCAGTGGGTCGCATATCGATC
This sequence comes from Psylliodes chrysocephalus, assembly GCA_927349885.1. Taxonomy (NCBI): domain Eukaryota; kingdom Metazoa; phylum Arthropoda; class Insecta; order Coleoptera; family Chrysomelidae; genus Psylliodes; species Psylliodes chrysocephalus. The sequence continues at coordinate 93,265,673 of OV651816.1, read as the reverse complement.
CAAAAGCACAGTGGTTTAAATGCGGGTATAGAAGGACCCATTAAATAATAACTGAACACGGATAGAAACTAGCTTATCCGTATTTTTATGAAAAACCGCTATAAGGCAAAATTTAAATGTTACAGTTAATAATTTAAATATTAAAAGAACTATAGATTTTTAAATAATTTGACATTTAAGAGCCATTCACACATCACAGTTGACATCTTGATACTTGACAGGCACAGCTAAGCATTATTCTGATTTTTCCAAAATAAAATGGCTAATTAATTATTCTATGGGATTGCGACAGAGCCAGTAAATTTGATGAAGGTGTTTTTGTGGCTAGGTGCGAAATAGTAGTGTGCTTAAGTTGCAAGTATGAAGGTCGCAACCCGCCTTAGAAATTTTACCTTTACTATCAACAGCTGTTGTTTGACAGGTTGTTAGAGAGAGAATGTTTGCAATTTATGGAATTTTAAGAATGTTAGAAATGTTGACGTTAGAAATAATTGAAATTCCTAAAATTGTCACATAAGAAATGCATATGCGGATTTTAAGAAAATTGATATAAAAGTAGTTAGGATAATCCGAAAATTCTGAAAATCGATAGGGTTCTAAGTTAGAAGTAATTATTCAAGAAAATCAAAACCGTAAGTCAATCAGAACTTTCGTTCTAGAGTTATCGTGCTGGCATACATACACACAGACGATCAGACGAAAATTTGTTTTTGCATTTTCGGACTTATAAAAGAAAGTTTTAAAAAATGGGTGTAAGAAAATTTTTTCTTCTGCACGAATGCAATACTGAGGCCCCATAGGAAGAGCCTCAGTAATTTTGTTTTTTTAAAATATGTTGTTAATTATGCAACCAAAAATGCAAATAATTATGACCTGTGAAATTTTAGGTTTGTTCCAACAACGAATCTGATTATCAGAAGGACGTCAGATGCATGCGCATAGTCCGTTCCCACAATGCCACGGATAATCCTATGAACTGTAAAAGGGCTGCAACGTATTTTCTAATTCGTACATCAAAACGATCAGAGCTCTATCGCTTGTACAATTTATCAGCTCATGCGCATTTAAACGTTCGTGCTATTTGTAATTGTTGTAATTTTAAGTTAGCTTGGAGTGGCTTGGGTTTCTTTTTCTTTCAATTGAAATGAATAATTTTTGTTTTTATCTTGTTTACGGTTTTTTTTTTGTTAAATACGTACTTATTTCTAATAAAAATAAACATATTAAGGATTTAAAATTATACATTCACATAGAGGATTCGGGACAGCTAAATAAATGTATTTTGTTGTATTTCAAATAATGTTTACCAAACATGTGTTTGGTTTGTCCAATTCGATTGCATTTTGCGTTTCAACAAGCATAAGTCGCTGATGAAATAACGGACTAATAAACGAACTGACATGCGCAGTGATTAGTTAACGAATTCATCTATACACGAGTCAGAGACACATCAGTAAAGAGCGGTTGGAGCAAACCTATTATTACTTACTGGAAAAGATCTGACTTAATTTATTCACCCCAAATGTGTGTGTTGTTGTTGAGTTACTGATTTATTCTAGTATAAATAAACGGAACAAATGTTTTTTAATATTTTTATTTATTCACTGAAAGCAAAGTAAACTTAATTCAAATAACATACATTTTATTTGAAAAAGAAAACTAAAAAACGATTGATCATCTGGATCAGCCTCTTCCAAATCCGGGGATAGCTGTAGTTACCGGTTTTGGCACAAAAAATTGGAGTAATCCAATTATTTACGGCGTCCTCTGAAGTAAGCTATTGAGAATTTGAATCACCCATTTATTTGCAGATCTTTTAGAATTCAAATATATTAATGCTTGGCAATCTGTAACAATTACAAAATGAATACCCATCAACATTAACTTTAGTCGTTCTACTGACCACACTATAGCCATCAATTTGATTTTGTATGAGTGATAGTGTTGTTCAGTTTGAGTATTTTTCTTAGATACACAGTATACTAGGTGTAATTTACCGTCTTTGTCCTCCTGAAGAAGCATACCACCAATACCAACAGCACTACCATCTGTATGTAGCTCAGTCTTTGCGTTTCTATCAAAAAGTTTCAATACAGGGGCATCCGATAACTTACTTTTCAATAATGTGAAAGCTTCTTCTTCTTCTTTGATACCCCAGCTAAAACTGAAATTCTTTTTAGTTAAATCAGTTATAGGTTTAGCTAACAAAGCATATTTTGGTATGAATCTTCTAAAGAAACCAGTTAGACCTAAAAATCTCCTAACATCATGAACGTTTGTAGGTCTAGGAAAATTATCTATGGCTCTCATTTTTTGTTCACCTGGTTTAATGCCATTTTCTGACAAAATGAAACCCAAATATGAGACTTGGTTACTGCTAAAAACACATTTCTTGATATTTAATGTCAAATTGGCCTTTCTTAAGGTTTCAAAAACTTGACGAAGTCTACTTATTATTTCAGTCCAATTTTTAGCAGGAACTAAGATATCATCTAAATAACACATACAAATTTTACCTCTCAACTCTCCTAAGACTTAATTCATCATTCTTACAAATTCATAGGGTGCGTTAGTCAGTCCAAATATCATCCTGGTGAATTGTCCCGTTTCGTCTGGAGTTATGGAAGCTGTTTTTTCTTGAGCTTCTTCCGTGAGAGGAACTTGAAGATATCCACTGGCTAGATCTAAAGTAGTAAACAAGCAACAGCCAGCTAAACCATCAAACTGCTTATCTATCTGAGGAATAGGAAAATTCATTTTAATAGTTTGTTCGTTAAGTTTTCTAAAATCTACAACCAGGCGTTTGTCACCATTCTTTTTGGCAATCAAAAATACCGGACTAGCATAACTGGAATAAGTTTCTTTAACAATGCCAGTTTCCTTCCATTTGCGTACTATTTTACCAATTTCTTCGCGATTTTGTGGGGTACACTTATAAGGTTTGGCCCTAACCGGAATATTATTATCAACAATGTTCATCTTGATAACGTCCGTACAACCAAGTTCACAAATGTCTATAGCAAAAATGTCTCTAAATTAATTTACTAAATCTAGCAATATTTCCGCGTTTTTGTTGAAGTTTCGGTACTCACATTCAATAAATCTCGTGTAATTATATTATTTTTTACTAGTTGATTAAAATTTACTTTTTCTTCGTTATCTATTTCCACTATTAATTGTCCTTGTTCGAATGAAACTGTTTTATCTGTAGCATTAACTAAACAAATGTGGTAAATATCACCTTTAAAGAGACTGTTAATAAAACCGACATTGTCTTTTAATCATTTCGAACAATATCTCGCATGGGTTTTTCAAAAATGTTTAAATTGCAAAACGGAATGTCACTCGCGTATCCGAAAATTAATTGATTTCCTAGTCTGTAATATGCGATATTATCCCGTTCAGTAAATGTTCGGCCTAAAAGAACAGCGATGATTTGAGCGTCATCTGGTACCACAAATAACTCTACGTCATATACCGACAGTTCGTCAAGAGGCATTTTAAGCGTTAACTTATGTGTACAAGTAATTCCGGCATTCCCCTGTCCAAAACGAAACAAATTACATTTTGTGTCCAAACAAACTAAATTGAACTTATCGACAAATGATTTTTTAATGGTACATACAGCACTTCCGGTGTCTATCAAAGCTGAAAGTTCAAAGGAGTCATTAACTAAAATAAGTTTTAAAAACTTTTGAATGGCATCTGCTCTGCTATCTGGGTCAGTGTCCACAACAGTCTGCACAACCGACGGAACTGCAATTCCTATAGTAGGATTCGAAGTTTCTGAAGAGTTTCGCATTCTTTTTGGACAATGTCTTCTTACATGCCCTGGCTCCTTGCAGAAGTAACAGTGAAATAACTTTCCGGATGTTGGCGCTTTGTTAATGGAAGACGTCGCTATAGAGACAGCATTCTCACTACCACGAACTTGTAAACCGGAATCTGTCGATATTGCACCTCTGCTATTATCTGTAGATCCGCTTCGAAAAGGTGTCGGATACTGCTTAGCCTGACGATGAATTCTGTCAAACTCATGGATACTATGTAGCAAATCATCAAAATCTTCATGATACGCCGCTAGTAAACCTGGGATTATCTGCTTATTATTTAGACCAGTTACTACCTGCTCTTTAATTTCAGAAAATTCTGAGTTTAATTCTCGGCATAGTTTAACTTTATGGTGAAAGTAAGAAAATAGGGAATTTTTACCTTGAGTGGTCTTTTCCATTTCCCTCCAAATTTCTGTCTTACTTTGTCTCAGGCTGAATGTTTTTTTGAATCGTCTTTTGAACTGTTCGTAGTTTTCAATGAACTCTTGTACCACAGTTTGGCTGTACCAACTAAATGGACTTTGGCGGTTTCCAGCTTGAAAGACTCGGGCCAATTGTGCAACAACGCCGTACTGTCTAACCTTTCCAACCATTCCAATGCCGATTTTCCCATCTCTTCCCCATTAAAATCCTCAATGGTCTTACTAAAATCGGGCATTATATGGTATTTGGTAATCGACTCCGGTTCTCTCTGTTCCAACAATTTAAGGAATTTCTCTTTACTGGCCTTTCTGCTTCCCTCCATTGCCCTCATCATCATTACGATTTGTCTGCTAATTTCATTTTGGCTACTGGCCTCAGTTTTATCATTATCCATATTAAAGAAATTGAATTCGTTACCACTTCTGAATTGTTATCGATGGATAATAATGAAAGCTTCTCTTTTATAACTTTTTTATTTTACAAAGTCAGAATAATAATGACAATCAATAATTAATTTTTTAAAACATCCGTCGTCGTCTTGAGTCCCACACGTAAGAAGTAAGTAGCACCTAGGGTGGTGCACATAGGGTGGTGTATATAAGATGGTGTACAACCTTATTTTTACCATTTGTATCTGACTTTTCTCCATAATCAACAAAAAAAACCCGACATTTTGATTTTAACTAAAATTTTAATTTCAAGATACTTTACCACCCCAGTATTGTTCAATTTAGATCATAAATTTGATGACGTCAAGAATTTCTATATCAATATATACAGTTGATATTTAATTTTTAATAAACTTGGTTGAAGCTCAGGGCCTTAAGATCTGGCTGGCTATCAAAGAAATCTTCTTATCTTGTTTGCGAAGAAAAAATTATTCAACTCTCTTGCTTTTCAGTTTTGGAGCCATCTCTTGCTTTTCTATACGCTGTTGGAGTATTAATCGTCCCCGTTTTGTCCTTTCTCAGTTCTTCATTGTTCTTACTACCCACTATCAGCAGTATTCGCCCGAGAATAATTTAAAAAAATAATAATAAAATTGTCCATGACAAAATACCGTTTCCTAGAAAGTAGAAAGTTACCATTTGATGTGCACGAAAAATTGAAAACAAAGTGTCGAATATTTCACAATGTTCATTATTTTTGAAAAAACGTTTTCTGTGTTGTCAGGAATCGATTGTCAGATAGTGAGTTGTAGCATAAAAAAACGGAAGCAAATCTGAGGGAGTTAAACCAATGGATGGATTTTTTTTTTCGAATCGAAAAAATTATATAAGCTTTAATGCACGGGATTCGTTCGACAATCCCGTACCAATTTAAATTTCTAATCCGTGTTGTTTTTTTCGGTGTTTGAAATATGCCTTTTAATCTATGCGTTTTATTCGGACATTGTTAATTGAACATCCGAGCCGGTGAAAAGAACAAAGAAATTAATTGTTACCAACATTACACTTTTCTGTATATGCAAAACAAACGCGCCGATGAAATATTAATGAGCCGGTCATATTACGCACTGGCCATGTAAAGGTTAATAATTGTTTATTATTGTATACATGTATTCAAAAACAATGGGTTACAAGTTAAATCAAATTTGCAACGAACAGAATTTTGACAGATTGTTAATTGGTAAAAACAATGCTGGAACTGTTTTTAGTATTTCGATCTTAATTTCGCAAACAAAATACTTGGGTATAGAATCATAATTCTCGTAATAATAAAAGCATACATTATTATTTTAGGTATTATAGTGGAGCGAAATTCGTACAAAAAGTGGCTTATTTCTCGTGATAAAAAATAATTGGGGTACAACCAGATCAGACGACATTTTAATTTACGATATTTTTTGCGTTCCAGATTTTTTTATTTAAAAAAAAAAACAAGAATTAACGATTTTTAAAAATTCCTTTGTTTGAGTAATAATTCTAAAACCAATTGAGATATTAATTTAGCTTTTTTTTAGGTTAAAGTATAGAGAAAATTGGTTCTAACAGTGCCAATTTTATTGTTAAACATGGTTTAAAAATTTATTTTAATAATGAAGAAAATATAAATTCCTTAAAAATGTATGAAAATTTTCAACAATAAACAAACTTTTTTATTTGTAAAAATTTTACAGTACATGCAGCTAAGCTACTAAGCATAAATGATTTAAAAAAATTTTGAAATAAAAAAATTACTATCAACAATTTTCGAGATATTAATTTTATTATAAATACCAAGCGAGCCCCGGTATCATTGTATAAAGAACTATAGTAGGATAATCGCCATGTAAAAGTTATTGGAGGCAATCGCGCCCGACATCTATTGGTACAATCATTGAAATGACGATTTTATTTACTGGTTAGATACGCCCTCTACGTCAGATGTTAGAACTTTATAAGTGACAATTCCGTCAAATTAATTGTCAATATATATTTTTTTAGTTACTAAGATTAAATATAATTAAAAATTAGTGATTCTTGTGAAGAATCAATAAATAATAGCATTCCACAAGATATTCGTCTATATTTAAAAATAAACTAAGATTTTAATGAAACTAAAAGCAATCTGATTATCAGCGTTAAAAAGTAAAACTTTTTCGTAATCCTCCATAACGAATATTTAGAGTACTCGTCTATGAATCGAAGGGTTCCAAGTTCAAACCATAGATATATAACCAAGACAGATAGGATTATTTACAAAATTTTTGAAGAATGAACGGTGGTGTCCGCGGTAGAAACTCAATAATCGGATTGAACATTGATGCCAAGTTTACGTGCTTTTAACTATAGATATATATAACCAATACAGATTACACCATTTCTGAAGTCAACGCGGATGATCCTCGACAGAAATGCAATATTTGGATAAAATTAAAATATTGATGCCAAGTTTGCGATGTTTATAGCTGTACTAATGTTATTGCGTTTGCTTGAATTACTGTTAGGTCTTTAAATTGTCCAAAAAAAAAAAATAATGTCTGACAACAGCGGAAGTAGAGTAGACCGCAATTGTGGAGGGTCGTATATTGTTTCTTTCATAAAAATTCCTTCGATACAGTACCAGTCCAGGAGACAGTGAATTTTTTCGTACTTGTTTTCGCGGTAAAAAAAAACATATTATATACCTGTATAGTTTTCCGTTCTGGGTGCCCTAAAAGAGAACACTTAGCCGACAATTTGGCTCAGATAGCTAAAACCCAAAAGTCACACCCTGAACCAGGACGTATTGCTATCCTTTTAAGTAAAAAATAACTACAAATAACTTACCTGAAAAATGAAGGCGTCTAACTTTACACCAAAAAACCATACACTTTGTTCCATTGTTGCAAGCACCCGATGACGATTAGGTAGATATCAACTAGAAGCATGTACTTAATGGTTATAAAGCTTATTTTAACACAAAAATAATAAAGTACTAGTCGAAAAGCAGCAATCAAATATAAATAGACCACAATATTAAAATTCAAATTAAAAACTATATAAAAGACAAATACTCTAAAAGCGCAAAAGATCAGAACCAAATAAAATGAATAACTTAAAAATCACACTTAAATTGCAAAAAATATTACTGTTATTTATTACATAATGTAATTAAGACTTTGTATCTTTTATATTAAAACAATAAATTGAATATTTTATTAAGGAACATTTTTTTCTAGAATATAATTATAATAATTATGGAATACTACTACAAGTTTTATTAAAAATTACTACAATTTGTATGAATTTTTACTATTTATTGTGTAAAATTTTCGTATTTATTTTCATAAAAAGCAATACATTTTTAATATAAATTCATACAATGAATAGCAAAACTTATAACAATTTGTAGAACAATTCTTACGATGCATTTGGATATTTTTACTAAATATTGTAGATAATAACTATATAAAACATTCTCCACAAATATTTGGAAATTTTTACTACAAATTGTCCCTGTCCCTATATGTACTATTTATTGTAGAGAAAAAATCTATAATTGTAGAAATTTGCTTAGCCAAATTCACACACAGTATGTTTATATAATATTAAAAACTTCCCCTACTAAATATTTTGGCTCAATCAAAGTAAATATCTTAAATTGATTATTGTTAGAAAAAGTAGAAATACTATTAAATATAATAAAGAAATTAGAAAAATTATTTAAAATTAGTTTAAGTTATATTATTTAAAGAAAAAAATGTTTAGCTTGGACTTAAATAAAACAGTAAAGAACCACTTGAGAATAATCACTTTAATCTACCTATAACAAGAATTATTCATAAAAATTACTTATATTTTCCAAACCTAACCAACAGGATTATTGGAAATACCAACAAAAATAATCCGGTTGGGGTTCGGCTCTGTGGGCGAGGGCATTTAGGGTCGAGATATTGAGACCAAACTTGGTATATGGATGTACTATCCCATAAAAATAAAAACTGCCTTAAAAAAATTCACTCCTCCCCACCCCTATCTGATATGGTGGGGGTGGCATTCCCAAAAAATCAAGTTAGAACTTTTTAACAAAACAGTTAAAATTTACGATTTTTTATACATACAAACCCAAAATTTCAATTTTTTTATCAAATTTGTCAGAAAGTCCAAAAAAAAATTGATATTTTGGGTTTGTATGTAAAAAAAATCGTAGATTTTAATTGTTTTTTTTTTTAAGTTCTAAATTGATTTTTTGGGGATTCCACCCCTCTCTCTAGGGGATGTTGGTGTCGAAATTTTTTCAAAGTTTAAAAAAATTGTTTTTTCAAAAAAATTGTAATTATGGGTTTTTATGTATAAAAAATCATAGATTCCAACTGTTTTATTTAAAAGGTTCTAACTTGATTTTTTGGGGATGCCACCCCCTCCATTTACCTCTAGGGGATGGTGGTGATAAGATTTTTATACAAAAATGTTTCAAATCATTTATATTATAAATGTGTTAGAAATAAGATTTTTATGTCGTCTGTAACTATTTTTAAATGCCAGCCCCCACATCCGAACTATGAAGATTAAAGTCGAAATATATTTTAAGTAAAAAAAAAAAAAATTGGATAAAATAATAAAAGATAATTTTGACAGATTTTTGACAAATTTCTCAATAAAAAATGTTGTCCCTATTAAAAAAATGTTGTAATTGCCGATTTCAGAGAGCCAGAGACCTAGACTATTATTTTGTAAAGACCACATGTGGTTGTACCTTAAAGAAAAAATTGAAACCTTTTTTACCCGTTTTTCAGTCCACTATAGGTAAACTTGATACTTGCATCTGTAAGTCCGCCATATTTGCAGATCTGCAAAGTTGCAGTCGTTCTGTAATCTCACCCTAAGTTTGCAACTAATTTCTTGTTTTTCTTATGCTGCTATATTTGTGCTTCAGCCTCAACTTATTCTAAAATCTAATTCTCAGGTTGTATTTTGGAACTGGATGCACAATTATCTAATGAAATTGGCAAAGAATGTCCAACTAACAGTTTACGTTTACTAAAAGACTCAGACAAAAATGGTCTGCATAAAGATAGCGAGTATTATTATCTAAAGTTAAATTTAATGTCTTAAACCAGTTCTGGCAAATTTTAATGTCGGAAGAAAAACGAAAAAGTTTAATACTTGATTAACCAACTTTCTGAATTTTAGAATAATACTTATTTAAACAATTAGGAGCTGAACAAGAATACTCTCGAAAATACTTAACTATACCCGGGCCAGACATTTTCTGTTTCAAATATTAAAACAGAATTGAAAATCCATGAAATATGAAATTATATAAGGTTAAGAAAACAATGATAAACAAAGTCCTTAAATAAATCTACATACATCTTTAATATTAAAGTAAATTGCTAATACTTACTAATTACAACAAATCAACACTGTTTATCTTCTTAAAAAACTTGCGGATCTTTAGAACTTTCATCATAATTCATAAAATAAGTTTTATCATTTCATTATCATATTTGGCCTTCCGCCATCACGGTTTTTCATTTTTTACGAGGTTGTCAACTCCTTCTTTTAAAAATCCCAGCAATAGTATGGACATTGTATGGATGCCATGGTGCGCATGTAGATTGATAAAAAATTAAAGTAAAATGAATTTAAAATAACTCTCATCTCATGAAAGTTTACAGAAACCGGCAATATCGCCTTTATACTATTGCGATGGTGGCGCTAACTAATAGTATGCTGGGAACTACAACGTGTTGACAGTGGCGTGCATTTAAAAAATTCATCTTGTTTTATTAATTTATCTATGACTCAAACAGTTCGTAGATGTTCTAGTAATAGAATAACTTCGGTGGGCGGAGATTCGTTTGAAATGCAACGTTGCCGCGTTAATTTAATGGAATTTAGAAAAAAATTTCTCAAGTAACCTGGCCAGAATCACAGTACATTGATAATGGTCTTACAAAACAGGTTAATTTTATTGAAGCAGAACACGCTTGGGATGATATTATGTTTTGACCCGACCTTGCCTCCTGTTACTATTCACGACAAACTCAAAATTGGCTGGCCAACCAAAACGAACCTATTATGTGAACACTTCACAGGTGTAGGACATAAAATGGCTGAAAAAATTAAAACCCATCCCTTAAACTTAAATTCCTTCAACTCCACAAAAATAGTGAATTCAATTTATTTCTCTGAAGTAAACCATACTGAAATTTTGAAAACAATAAATGAGCTAAAAAATAAAAAAACTCCGGGTATAGAAGGTATTCCTGCTGAAATAATAAAACCAATAGCCTCATACATTGCATCAGTATTAGCTTATATAGCCAATAAAATGTTAAATGAGGGGATATTTCCAAACATTCTTAAAGATGCTATGATCATACCACTTCATAAAAGTGGAAGTCTGGTAGATATAAATAATTATAGACCTATATCGATTATCTCAACCTTTTATAAAATTTTCGAAAAAATTATTTACTCAAGAATGTTCAATTTTTATCAAAATACAATATATTGTCTGCTAAACAATTTGGGTTCCAAGTTAACAAATCTACTTCAGATGCCATTGCCAATTTAACAAAATTAATAAATAATTCTATTGATATATCTAAACCAGCAATATGTATTTTTGTTGATCTGGCAAAGGCATTTGATACTGTGGATCATAAAAAACTACATTAGAGGATTGCGGTTTTAGAGGAACTACAAATAAGCTGTTACATATGGAGTTCCTCAGGGAACAGTGTTGGGACCACTGCTCTTTAATGTATATGTTAATGATATATTTAAGCAGAGATGTAGAGGTGAAATAATAAGTTTTGCGGACGATACCGCTATATTTTTTACAAGTGACAACTGGAATTCCTTACGAAAAATGATTGATAAAGACTTTAGTCATTTAATAGCATTTTTTAATTCCAAATTATTAACAATAAATTTCAATGAAACTAAATATATTCCGTTTACTTCATATGATAGAACACTACCCCCTTTTAATCAAATAACTTTTAATATAGGTCAAGACTAACAGGTAAACATAATAAATACTGAAAATATCAAATATTGAGGTATTTACATAGATTCTCATCTCAGATGGCAACATCACATTAATTACGTCATAAAAAAAATAAGAATGATAATGCCAAAAATAAAATATCTGAGTAATATTTTAAAATCTGAATATCTCCGTACGATCTATTTTGCCTTAATAGAATCGCACTTAGCATATGGGATATTAGCATGAGGTAGTTGAAACGTAAATAACGTTTACATTCAATGGTTCTACCAAAGTTTTATTATTTTAAAATAAATTATCCCAAATAAATTATCCATATTGAATCACACTGTATTCAACAATTTTAAGTACCTTGTACCATACGACAGTATCGGTAAAAAGCCAGCGGTGTTTTTTTGTTTAGCTCGCGAAATTAAAATCTTGTGGGTCTAACGCAAACTTCTAGATAAATCGATGGGATTTTGATTTCAAAGCTCTGGTTAATAACAGTGATATATATTTTGAGGAAATTTTCCAATAATCGCTGTAGGCGGATTTAATTTCTCAAATATTAATTTAGTACAAGTGTTTCTGGTTGAAATTATTTATTTTGTGCATTTGTACTATTTACGTCGAGTGACGGATTTCTTTGATAGCTGTTTTGAACACTTTGATGAAAACGTCTCTACAATAAGGAATTATTTTTGGAATAACTGTGTAGGAGGTTAGTAATCAATTATTACAAAGTAAAATTTGCGTTACCCATTAATTTAAAATTATTTAAATTTACTAATAATAAATAGAAAGTTTTCTTTAATGCTAAATAAAGGTTTTCCTATTTTTTTAGACGTTTATTTGGGTACCGGTTTTGATTTCAAGAACGATAAATTATTGTTTCCAACTGCTGGTAGAACAATTGAACTGTAAAACATAATTTTGTGATTGAAACAAAATACCAAGAGGCTTTTTATTGTGGATTTGGCTGAGAGGGAATTCGAACCTTTAAAAATAAGTACCCCGCTGTGGGAATCATTTTATTATTATTTATTTTCTATAAATAGTAGTTAAGTTTAGTTATTCTACATTATTAACTGTGTAACTGGTTTTGGGATAGAGTTATTTTTTGGGGTTTAAGTTTGTCTTGATTCCCAAAATCAGCTACTCTTGCAAGAGTTTAGGGCAATCTTAATATTATTATAAATATTGAAGAAAAGTTAATATATATTTTTTTTGGCTTTATTGAAATTCTACCTCTTATTATTTATTTTTACCCTTACACAAGAAGTCTCACTAAAGAGAGTACGTTTAGTAATTTAGTATTGTCTTTAAATTTTCCATCGCCGCTCAAATTACTTGGCGCCGGGTTAAATAATCATTTTCTTTAAATTTGTATATGAACCACCCCATATACTGAGCTGAGCTAGGCACTTATAACTGTTATTATTTTATGCAGCAAAAGAAACGTAACATAGTGCTGGTATAACTTATTTAGAAAGACTTATCACAACTCAAAAAAGGGTTATAAAAATTATCTATAAGTTGCCACATCGTTTTCCTTCAGAACATATCTATAGTCAATCAAATATTTTAAATATACATCAGCTTTTCACCAACATTTTTATTACTCCACCAATATAAAGATAGGGACAACCTTAAAGCAATCGAACATACCTATAATACGAGAAATAAAAATAATTTTTCTGAAATTCCAAGAATGTATAAAACATTAGGGCAAAAATCACATATGTATGTTGGTCCGAAATTGTATAATCACGTACCAACTGAAATAAAAAAAATAATTCTTTTAATCATTTTAAAAATAAAATAAAAAAATGGATACTTATCATTCCCGAAAATTCCTTAAAACGTTTTTTGACAAACAGTAGCAGTATATTATAAATATTTATAAATATAAAAAAAAGTTATAAAATATTATTTACATATACAAATATTTAAGTTTTGAATTTTTATCTGTAAGCGCAACTAATGTTCATCCTAATTTCTAATTTGTTTATTTTAATCACTGTTTATTTTGTACAACATTTTCAATTAAGTTATTATTTTACTAGTTTCTTAAAATTTAATAAGTATGTATATATTGTTAATTTTAACACATTTTTAATGTTATTTTAAATATTTTAATTTGGTTAATTTTATTTTATTTAATACTCTAAAAGAGGAAAATATCGCCCGCGCACAGGTTTACCTTTGCGGGTTTCTTTCTTACTTTTGTTTATTCTAATAAGTTAAATGATGTATTATTTTATTGTAATTATTTATCTGAATAAACTTTATTATTATTATTATTCCGCGAAACGACAATCTCCCTAACCTTTCACAGGCTCGACCCAAAGAAGATTGTTGGGCTCTCTTATCGCAAAAAGTTTACAATAAAGGATAGGAAGCCCAAATTAAAGAGAAACTTCGACGCCGAATACACAAGAAGGTCCGTGAAATCGATCTAAACACCATCCAAAACCTGATTCTAGGTGTCCGCAGAAAATTACGCTCTGTGAAAGATAATGGCCCACTTTAGTTAATTTAATTGATAGTTTTGTTGCTTCTAAAACGTCAATAAATGTGTATCACAATATAATAAATAAATTCATTTTTTTTTGTCTCTGAAATTTGTGTTAAAACTTAGGGGACATACATTAATTGTTTGTGATTAATAATAAAAGCTTTTGGACTTTTATTACCTAACATTCTATTACAAAAGTTAACATCATGTTCATAATACTTCTTGTCTTTTTCCAAACCACATTCAAAATCTAGCTGAAAGCATTAAATTTACCCGTTTGCAGTCTATCATTTCTGGTTAATTTATCATCAAAATGGAGTGCATACCTAATAGATTGAATCTGTTTACAGAGTTCGTCGCTCTGTAAACGAATTATACTCTTCCGACCGCAATTCCCGACTGGACAGGTCCGAATTATTTTCTACTTGCGTTAATATCAATAAAGCCGATGAACGCAAATATATTTGCACATACTCAAAATTCCATTAACTAATCTTTTTTCCTTTTACCATCCTCTATTTATTTTGTGTATAAACAAAAATAAATTTGTACACAGGTAGGTACTTAACTTTCAATAAGGAAATATAACTTATAATGAGTCAAACAAAGTTTAATATAAACGTGTATATTACAGAGGGAGCTATCAGCGAGAATCCCACTACATACATCATACACAGATCTGTGCACGGCGAGAAACAGCGGTCTTACTTGACATGTGCATGTTTCTTTTATACTTTGTTCAACTCATTGTAAGATATATATTCCGTGTTTAAAATTTCGAACTTGTATACATAATGGACAGGAGTTGCCTTCGAAATTAATAATATCCTAAATCGATTGTGGGAATCAGAATAGGAACATTCTACCAAGGGTAAACATCTGATTACCTTGATTCCGCATCTCTTTGATGCTTAGAAAATATTTACAAAAATGTGCCATCAAGACTTTACTTGTAACACCCTGTATCTCGAAAATGAAACGTTTTCGAACCCATGTTTATATGAACTTTTACTTCTATTTTAGGATGTAGATTGTCCTGTTAAATTAAGACCGTCTACTTTCGGGACACCCTCTACTTCACCATCAGACAATTTTTATCGCAATCCAAATTGGAAATAAAAACTAAAAAAGTTTTTAAAAAAATGTTCTTCGCACATTCCGTTACTGCTTATTATTTCCTGAATCAACTGTATTTATATTTTAAATCTTTTTTTTAATTTTAAGAAAATTTAGTAGAAAGTGAGATGTCAACCGTCTTGGGATTTGCAATCTTTTGCGTGCTACTTTTTCTAAACAAATTTATTCAAAAAGTTACACATATTTCTTTCCACATTTCAGTTACAAATACGTGTTCGTGAAGTATTACTTAGTATTTACTTCTTAAATATGATTCATTGTGCTTCGGATTTCCATACAACAATCGTTGGTCCCTGTGTAGACGGTTTTATTCTTGATTTGTTCTTGGCTACTAACTAATTTACTAATTTAAAGTAATAGATAATAAGTAATTTGGTTACTGTTTCGAAACCTATTACGTGAACTTGAAATTGACAATCATTAATTTGTGTGGTGGAATATTTATTAATGGTTAGTAACTTATATAAATATCTAAATTAAAAAAAGATCAAAGTTGGTCTTAAATGCCTAATTTACATAAATATCTATTTAATGAGGTAGTACCTACTAATTCAA
Source organism: Psylliodes chrysocephalus (assembly GCA_927349885.1). Taxonomy (NCBI): domain Eukaryota; kingdom Metazoa; phylum Arthropoda; class Insecta; order Coleoptera; family Chrysomelidae; genus Psylliodes; species Psylliodes chrysocephalus. The sequence continues at coordinate 93,249,800 of OV651816.1, read as the reverse complement.
AATAAAACTAAAAATTATAAAATCCTTATAAAATTTAGATTAGGATTTAAAAAAATACTTCAGGTGATTACAGCACCCCCTTATAATTTTTGGACAAGGATATCTCAGAGAGTAATTTAAAAAAAAAATTATAATGGCAATATATCTAGAATATGCATATATTTTAAAGTTAAAGCTCCTTCCAGTTTCCGAGAAAAAAAATCAAAAGGCTTTAAATTTTGAAATATCATAATGAAAATAAATGCATTTGTCAACGGCACTACTCCTAATATAATTTACAACTTTGAGCTCTTAATGTCTTGTTAATGATTTTTTAAAAATTAGTGGCTAAAACGCCCCGTTAAGTGCTGTCTTCTATAACTGTAACTATCGTATCGAACACTTTTAGTCATCATTCGTTTCCTAAAATGATTTACACTAGTTTTCACCAGTTTAAACCAGAAGATAGCATTTAACGAGGCATTTTAGATACTAATTTTGGCGAATTTTAAAAAAGACATCAGGATCTTAAATTTTTAGATTATATTAAGAATAGTGCTGTTGAGAAATGCATTTATTTTCATCATGATATTTCAAAATTTAAAGCCTTTTGATTTTTTTCTCGGAAACTGAAAGGAATTAAAAACTTTAAAATATATGCATATTTTAGATATTATTGCCTCATTTGTTATGTCAAAATTTTAATTTAAAAAAAAAATACTTTTTGAGATATCCTTGTCCGAAATTTATAAGGGAGTGCTGTAATCACCTTAAGAAGAATTACAAAATACTCTATTGCTTTTAAAATATTTAAGTTCACAACTTCAAACTCAATAGGAAATTAAATAAAATCCTTTAAAAAATCAATCTTTAAAATCAGTATGTGCCTAAAAATTTATATTAGCAGCTGTGTTCTTGCAGATGATTATTTTCTTTTTATTCTGTTTTTTCAGTCGTCCTTTTCATTTCCTCTTGATTTTTGTATTTTAACATTACTTTTAGTTTTCTCTAGTTCATTGCTTTTATCGATAGGCATCTCATATATTTTAGTCTCCAATAAAATCTGAGATTCAATATTTTCTCTATCAGTTAAATATTGTATCTGTGCAATTTGGTTTTCTTCGTTAACAAACAAAATGGATAATTTATCAATGTTTAGGTCATCCAAAATACAATTGTCCCTCATTCTTTTAAACAACAGATAAGTCCTTACAGTTAGGATTTTCAGGGAATTATTGTTCAATAGTTCATCAATCATATGAGAATCATTCGTTTCAACTGATGTTCTTGGTCTAGGTAAACATGTTTTCCATAATTTATAAAAAATTAGCTGATTATCGTCAAGCTTCCTTTAATTTCTAGCTTTAAATACCTTTATCATATCACTTCCAACTATATTTACAGAGTTTTGTTATGACTTAAAAATGTATCTTTTGTGGAAGCTGTAGCCTTGTCTTCGATAGTTTGTTTTTCTGCCACCTCAACTCTTGGATTTGAACTCCATGGTGCAGTGTTCTTTTTTTAACGTTCTCATGGGATGACTTTGCTTCCAAATTACCACTACCCTTTTCTACCAATTTTTTATTGGCTTAAAAGCTGCAAGATCAGCTGGTTGCAGAATTCTTGGTATATTTGGATATAAGCATACTAAAATAATTTGCAGCATTACACACAAACAACTAAGCTCGTAAGTAACAAGTGTGACTGGAAAAATGATGTCCATTTTGTGCAAACTTGGTGGTAATACATTTTTGACATAGTCACACATTACTTCTCATTTCATCCTACTTGTGTCCGAAAAGCACACACCCCTTCCTTTTGGAATCGATTGAGCTACTTTTAAAGGAAATCTTTATAGGGATAAACAACCATAGGTGGAATCACTTTACCTGACGCTGTAAAAGTAAACATCATCGTGAAAGTTGTCTTAAAGGAAGCATGTTCAATTTCGTAAACATTCTTTGCTTCTCTTGGTGCTAGGACTTTAATATTTTTTGGAAGCAAATTAAAACATGTCTCATCAGCATTTAGGATATGATCTGGATTTTAAAAAATAGATAATCACCCGTTTGAATCAAGATATTTTTCAATGTCCTTAAACCATTTTTTTATGTCTCCTTCTGAAACATTTGCACTGGCAGCAGTTACTGCCTCACCTATTCTTCCACAAATTTCTTTTTTCTCGGATTTTTACCGATTTTTGAACATCTTCCTTATGTCGAGGAAATGCACGTTTCTGGTTTTTAGTAATCCAGTTTACCAAAAATTGTCTTCAATGGTGTGTACATTTAGTGAGTATTTTTTGTTTTGTTTTCTACATTTGCTTTTAAACTTCACTTCAGTTCTCTTTTTAACGCTGTTTTAATGAAATAACAATTTAGTCAATTTAAACCAAATATACACATAATTTTAAGTGGCTATTTTTACCAGGGAATTTTTAATATTGGGATTTGTAAGTTTCTGGCCAATCACTGCTAATGAAATAATAAATGGCTAATAACTGGGTTATTTACCCTAGTCTTCCATAAAAATATCTCTCAAGATTTTTTTGTTTTTTATTTATTTTCTGCATTTGCCGATGAAGATTTTGACAGATGGTGGTCACATTGATTTTGACGACATGAAATGAAATATTTCTATTTACAGACTTAAAACTCATGAAGATATTAAAACAGTATTTCCAGGAAAATCTTCGTTTGTAAAATGTTCTAAACAAACAAATTTAACCGCTGTTATAGGTATTTTTAATGTTGTTAACCTCTGCTGTCGCCAAGACTTATCCTTGGGTAATCTGAAATACATAAAAATTTTAAATAATTTTATAATTATTAATACTATCCCTTATAAGCAGTGGCGTCGTTTCTCCATCTTCTTTTATTCAAAAAGCAATAAACATTTGTCCCAGTTGATATACTATTCGCTCTATGAAATTAATAATTTTAGAAGAAGTAAAATATGTTGGTGTACAAAACATTTCCATAGAGATTTGTTTATAAACATTCCAAAATTTTTATGATACAACAAAGTTCGAGTGTATAAATTTCGTTTTTTATTTCAGGTCGAAGATCCAGTGAACTATGCCGTTAAACTTGCCAAAGAAGTAAACTGCTCTATACCAGAAGACGTCGGTAAAGACCACGAAGCCATCGTCGACTGTCTCAGGGAGGTTCCTCTAGAGGAACTTTTACAAGCCGACGTGATCGCACCAGCATATCTCAACGCCTTCGGTCCCAGCGTAGACGGTGTCGTCATAAAGGCGGACTTCGCCAAAGAATTAGTGACGTACTTCAAACCGCAAGACCTTCAGAATTTCATGGGACCCATAAACAGTAACATGAAGCGAAGCGAAGCCACCATTACACCTAGGGGTAATAATCCTTACGATCTACTATTCGGTGTTGTTACCAGTGAAGCGCTTTGGAGATTTTCAAACAACGATATCACAGCAGGTTTCGAGGGTGAACGACGCGATAGAATTCTACGAACTTATGTGAGAAATGCTTATACGTACCATTTAAGTGAGATATTTTTTACGATAGTCAACGAGTATACCGATTGGGAACGGACAGTTCAACATCCGGTGAATACTAGGGATTCGTCAATTGCCGCTCTTAGTGATGCTCAGTTTGTTGCACCGTTGGTGCAAACCGGTGATTTACTTAGTGCTAAACCTCCCCAACCCGGACAGGAATCTAGTGGTCCAAGAACCTTCTTTTATGTGTTCGACTATCAGACGAAGGATGGTGATTATCCTCAGGTGAGTGTCCTTCCTGTATTTACTATACGATTAGGAAAATCCAAACGAATTTTTTTGTCAATCTTTTAATAATTAAATGATGTAAACATTTCCAGTGTTGATTTTGAATATAAAGAATTTATAGATATTTTATCAGGTTGAATATTTTTATTATATACAGGGTGGTCCTTAAGTAATTATACATAGAAGTATGGTAGATTCCTCACTTAAAAATATTACGATTTAAACCAACTTGCTCTAATAAAATGTTGCTAATAAGGAATATACAGGGTGTTAAAGGTTAAATTTTAAGATTTTTAACGTTTTTGGATATGTATACATAAAAATTTGGAAATAGAGGTTTTTGGGCACGAAAAATCATAATACTCGTATAGTACATACTTCGATGTAATATGTAGAGGGCGCTACATAGGCTACATTTGTGGCAGAAATGAGCCCTAAATTTTTTTGCTGTTTAAGTTAGCGGTATTTTTGTAAAAAAATAATAAAGGCACGTTATTTTAATAAAAGAAAAGTATACTTGTTATTAACCTTAAAATTTAACGGTTTACGATACAATCACATTTTAGGGATCAGCTGTATGATTATTATTGAAAACATTTAGAAAACAAATTAAAAAAAAACTAAGCTAAATACCATTATAACTTTAATTGTGTCACATTAAATGTTCGATATGTCCTCCATTCTCGTCGATGCATTTATCTATACATTCCATGGACCCCATACACCGAAATCGAGAGGATTCAAGTCTAGACTACGTGCTGGCTAAGGGAAATGGCTACCACGACCAATCCAGCGCTCAGGAAATTTGTTATTTAAATATGTTTTGACTGGTCTCGTATTATGCGGCATTGGACCATCTTGCATGAACCACATATTTTGTCTTATGTTCAGTGGCAATTCTTCCAATAGATTATTGAAATCATTTTGCAAAAAATATAAATAGTTCTCACCATTCAAATTACGGGGTAACTCGTATGGTCCTAAGAAATTGTTACCAATGATAGCACACCATACATTTATTTTAAAATCATATTGGAAATGCCTATCTCGTTTACCATGGGGATTTTCAATAGCCCAAAGATGATTGTTCCTTAATAACAAGGCGGGTGAAGGTAGTTTCGTCGGTAAATAATATTCTTTTGATGAAAGCGTCATCAAGAATTTGCTTGTTTCGGATAGCACTTGCAAATTGGTATCTTAACGGTAGATCTGCTGGTAATAAATTTTGTACCGGAGTAGAATGGTATGAGTGATACCTCTGGAGGTGCAGTCTTTTTAAAATAGAAGTTTTACTGATTTCTGAAGCAGCAGATAAACGCTGTATACTAACTTGAATATCATCTTCAATGCGTACCATTATTTCGTCATCTTTATCAGGCGTAACCACTTTCGATTAAATTTCTAAATAAAATGCGATTATATCGTAAACCGTAAAGTTTTAAGGTTAATAACAAGTATACTTTTCTTCTATTAAAATAACGTGGCTTTAATATTCGTTTACAAAAATACAGCTAACTTAAACAGCAAAAAAATTTAGGGCTCATTTCTGCCACAAATGTAGCCTATGTAGCGCCCTCTACACATAACATCGAAGTAGGTACCAGATTATGATTTTTCGTGCCCAAAAACCTCTATTTCCAAATTGTTATGTATACATATCCAAAAACGTTAAAGTTATTGCAAAAAAGAAATCTTAAAATTTAACCTTTAACACCCTGTATATTCCTTATTAGTAACATTTTATTAAAGCAAGTTGGTTTAAATCGTAATATTTTAAAGTGAGGAATCTACCATACTTCTATGTACAATTACTTAAGGACCACCCTTTATATAAATGAATTTGTTTATTTAAGTAGTTATTGTAAATAAAATTTATACACGAATTTACTGTTGTGAAATTTCCAATAATAATAATAATAATAATAATAATAATTATAATACGTTTATTGCTTATAAACCTAAGTTACAGCAAGAGTTAAGGTTTTATAATATATACAAAAAAAAAATTCAAAACAAAATTGTAATAAACAAAAGTAACAATAGGTCCAATAGTAGCACATACATATATGATTGATTTTATTTAGCTAGTACCAACACAAGATTTAATCTTTAATTTAAACTTTAGTTACCACAATCTTTGGAAAAAAAGAACCTTCTATCTGATGCCACAACAGCAGTCTTCATATAATTGTAGCTCCACCAGCCCCAATACCAACCTATATTTTCTGGAAAACTGACACAACTCTGTCGTGTAAAAAATATGTTGTGTATTTTTTATGGAATTAAATTAAAGGAAAAAAGCTGCCTGTATTTGCTTCATTTAAAGAAAAAAAAGAAAATGCATGTATTCACTTCCACTGTTTACAGTCACAGACATTGATAGTTAAAGATATGATCTCTCATCGTATGTGCTAACTAGTTTTTTAATGCGTTCATCACAATCGCAATACTTATTTGTTCCGGACCACTACCACTTAAATATTGTTCAATACGCATTTCATTAACACTTTGTTTTTTTTTATGCAGTTAATAAATTTCTAAATATTAAGATGATGTGTTTCTCAAAATTTCTATGCTACCCTTCGAAAGAATTATTCGTTCTTAGCAATCTTTAAAGAACAAGCTGATGCACATTCCACACTTCATGCTAGTACTTCAGTGGCCGACGAAGATGTCTTCTGGTTATACGTCCAATCCACGTATCCTTAAAATATTCAAAAACTTCTTGTGGTTCTGGAGGAAAAACACTATTTTGACACAAATGTTCAAAAACGTGTGTCACTGTGGGAACGGGCACAAATGCAATAGCTGTCAAAATTCACATATTCCAGGAAAAACATAGCATCTATTTCGTAACGTTGTTTTCTTACACTGTTCTGAATGGAACGTAAAATACACTGCGAAAAGGGAAAAAAAACAACTTTGTTGCGAAGCCTTAGTAAACACTGTTCTGCAAGCATTCATCATAGCCATCTCAAAATTTATAGTTACTGATTTCGGCAAAAAACTTGGTTATATAAAAAATAATAAATTAAAAACCTCTTAATTCATTTTAAAAAGACTAATAACTCTATATATTTCCTAGCGATAAATATGCTAGCGGTCAATTGTAGACTAATAATTGCTTAGACGATCAATTGCTAGCGGTCAATTGCTGGCGGTCAATTGCGAAAGATCAATTTACCGGATCCCAATGTGGGTGGGTGAGGTTTAAAATCACCTTCATTGCGGTCTTATGACAGATACTATATTTCCACCGGTGATGCAAATACAGGCCAGTCTTTGGACTTTTGAGATATTAGCTCTCGTACTGACTAAGCTAGTTTTGTTACACCAGGCCATAGCTCCGTGAGTATAAACTACCCGCAAGGTTGCATACCACAGCTGGTAGTATATAATAATAATAATAATAATAACTTTATTTAGAATATATAACGGTACATACAATAGTGTATAATTACATATAAAATTGTTTGTAAATAAATAAAGTTGGTAGAGACTCTGGAAGTGTATAAAACACTTGTGTCGAGCTCATAGGAAAAAATTGGGTTCGTTAAATTTATATATATATAAATCAAATAATAATAATTATTCTAAAACTAAAAATATAAAAATATAAAAATGACATTAAAATAATTATATAAATGGAAAAAAAGAATGTGTGAGAGAAAGGTTTACAGTTATTAATCGTCTATAATGTAAAAATTTTAAGATCAATAAGATTGTGGAATTTTTCTCTTGGTAAGTTAATAATGAATTTTTTTAAAAGTTTTTTAAATATGGAAATACTATTAATTTCTTTGATTGTTTCAGGGATTGTATTGTACATAGTCGGAGCCAAGAAGACATATGACTTTTGTGTGATTGTCATTTGCATTTGAGGTACCCTACTATAATTTTTTCTTCGAGTGTCGTAGGTGTGTATTAACTCCACAAAATTAGCGGTTTGGTGGTGCCTAATACATACATTATAATAATATAATTGTCTTATATCTAACATTTTTGTATCTTTATATAGTTTTTCAGTTGAGTATCTAGAGTTTTTACCTAATATTAGTTTTAAAAATTTTTTTTGTATGATTTCTACTGGTTGTATGTGAGACTTTGCGGCCGCTCCCCAGCATGTTATTCCATATCGCAAGTGACTTTCCACGAGAGCATAATAAAGGACAATAAAATGAAAATAAAAGGAAAATAAAAGGACAATAAATGAGTACTTGATATAGCGTGAAGTGTGCCATATTCGGAGTAGATGTACAGTCGTCAGTCGCGAGTTAATAGATGATGGGCTTATTAAAGATCTCTTCCCTTATATATTTTTAGTATTTGAGGGTAGCATGCCCATTAGATTCGGTGTTTAAACCTCGTGTTTAGAAATAGGCCGACGCGTTAAATAAACAAACAAAAAAACTGTCCAAACTATATGTAAAATAGTAGAAAATATATCTACAAACAAATGTTTGCTTTTCCTAAAAAATATGTTTTATCAAACCATCAAAATGGTTTTAGAGACAAATTTTTCTTTTGGTTGTTTTAATGAACCGTCAGAAGTATTATTCTTAAGTTTGAAGATCGGAAATTCTTCCCCCCAACTGTGAATATTGATGTACCCCAAGAATTTATACTAGGACCTTCGATATTTTTATTTTTGAAAAGTTTTCTGTTTAAATATGTTGACACTCTTGAAGTAACACATTTATATTTATATGTGATAGCTTAAGATCAACATATAAATATTAATTATATACCTTATTCTCATCTTTTTCATATCTTTTACGTATCTCGCAACACTACATCTTTATAACTATTTACTATCAGGACGTTAAAGGACTCCACACGAAGGATTCGGAATTTAGCAAAAATTTGTTTTCAGAAGAGTTATATTAACGAAAACTTGGCTTTCAAAAGACATTAAAAGCGGAGAACTATTTAATTCCAATTACATAGTATATAGAAAAGATAGGGATAAAATTTTAACAGGTAAACAACGAGGAGGAGGTGTCCTCATTGATATAAAAAATATATATCTTCACCAATATTAATTAACTCACCATTAGAGACAATCAGGCTAATGCCTGTTTCTGAAATAAATACTAATCATTTCGTGTTTTATAAAGATGAATATGAAATTGAAAGAATTTATCAGATAGCGTGAAAAAAATTACTGAGATGTAATTCAACAAAAATTGCTATATCAATAATTTCCTTCGCTTAAAATTTCAATTTCGAATAGATGAAATTCTATAGCTTTACATGATAAAACTGTCCATTCGTGTTTTTCATTTTCGTGCTTTCGGTATTTTAAAACGAGCGATAAGACTTTTATTTGATTTCTGCAGCCTTAAGGAAAATAGATCGTTTTTAGGAAAATAACTACCAAATTTTATCCAATTTATTTCAGTTGCTGTTTCTTATTTGTTATTTCTATTTGCTTAAAAATAACAAAGGCTGCTGAATTCAAACAAACAGGAAATAATTTACTGAACGCAGCAAAGATTTTTCTCGTTTTTAATAGAATTTTATTAAAAAAAAAATGGAAAAGGACCGAGGAAAACTTTTTAACTTCATAAATAAATATAAATGCAGAGGAAAATTATTTATAAATATGAATATACAGGGATTTATTTAGGGTGGCGACCGGCTATATATTTGTTTACATTTAAATGTTGGTTTGTTTATTTAAACAAATATTGTTAATATTAAAAATATCACCCCTAAATAAATCGACTTGTTGACTACAAAATAAATTTTTTCTCAGTGTATAAAGTTTTAAATATCTAATATCTGTTTTATTGCACCAACTGTTACCTAAAGTTAAAATTAATTTTTAATTTACATTTATTCCTCGTTTAAATCGATTACTTCTTGTCTATTTAATTTATCGATCACAAATCGTTAAATTCGCATGTGTGTATTAAACTGAAACTCATATTTCAAATCTGGCTCGTATTAAACTTTCTAGAAATACAAAATTCTAAAGACAAACTATTAAATCTACAGCACTGCTCGTTTCCATCTACAGTAATGGAGAACTGCTTAAAAAATACAAAACTCTTAGAACACTTCATTTACTGCTGCAAAAGTGCATTCTCCTATTTTCAAAGTTGTATAAGCAACATATAAAGTTTTGATTTGAGTTGTCGATTGGTTTGCATATATTTTGATTTTCTGCTTTAATGAAAGAAAAATTTATTCTCACCTCTTTCTAAAAATTCTAAATATTTAAATTTATTTTTAACTAAACAAATAAATTTACATAATTGTATGTGCTCTTATAAAATGTGATATTTCTACACTCATATGCTATCTATTCTACGCACATTGCGTTATACTTATCGGATATTTCATATCCATTCTAGTAAGGATACTACAGATTTAAAATCCACAAAACACCATTTATATTTGGTGACCTGTCTAATTTTATTTTTTTCCACACTTACATGTATATTAGCTATTCTATTCACAGACTACAAAATGATAAAGTATATTGCGTTCAACTGAATGAATATATTTCATATCCAGTATGCAGTGTAGAGGTAAGGAGGACTATCTCTGTACACAAAAAGTGTCAATTATTATGCATAAAGTTAATATGGTGATTCGGTTCCAGAAGGGAAAAATTCAATGACATATAGTTGTATATATTTCTTACCCATATGTAAATAAAAGGGTATGACCAAAAAACTAAAAACTACACCATGAAAATTGACTGAACTTATAGTCATGGAAGGAATTACATAATCTAGATATTTACTCTAAATCTAAGAACCATTCCTTGCCAATAGAACTAAAAAATCCCCAAAAGAAATTAACGAGTACTTTGTAAATGAGTCGAAATCTGATTTTCCTGTGGATAATTTATAAAACTATATTATTGTTAAGGGCCAACACTTCTTGTGACGGGCTATCAATTCTTGTGAAAGCCAACACTTCTCGTGACGGGCCAGTATTCTTGTGACGGGCCAATACTTATTGTTACGGGCCAGTAGTCCTTGTGAAGGGCCAACACTTCTTGTGACGGGCTATCAATTCTTGTTAAAGGCAACACTTCTCGTGACGAGCCAGTATTCTTGTGACGGGCCAATACTTATTGGTACGGGCCAGTAATCCTTGTGAAGGCCAACACTTCTTGTGACGGGCTGACTAGCACATCTTGTGATCAGCTAGTACTCCTTGTGATTAGCTAGTAATCATGTAACGGGCTAGCAACCTTTATGACAGGCAGATTGATTTGTATGCCGAAGTAGGACATCAACCGTCTACTAGAGCAGCTGGAAAGAAGTCACGGTGTACCGCAAGTTTTTGCTATTTTATTTTTATATTACTATTTAATCTATTTTATTGGGGGGTGTTATTAGTACGTATTTTAATCTAAACTTAATGTAAACGAGGTTTAGGGGTGTATAGTTTACGGTACATTTTTATTAAACCCGAAACACTTCACTAAGAGCTCTTCGTGGGGTATATTACTTATGGGTAGTTAATATTTTTAATACGTAACAGAGTTTTACTTGTTTTTACCCCTAGAGTCCGTAAATAGTACACTATTATTTGTTTATTTGCTAAATACAGTACACACCTCATGTGTTACATTGTTAGGATTACCCTTAGTCCCATTTAATGATTTTTAAGTTTAATATAGCGTTTTAGTTGTAAATATTACTCCCAGTGATACTGGATTACTGTTAATAGTTGGGGAATCTGATAGTAATGTACTATGTGATTTAGTTGTTATTAATTTGTTAAATTTTGAAGTTGTAGTTGAAGTTGACCCCCATGTCAACCCAATAATTATTTATTTATATTAAACTTGGGTATATATTGAACTTTACTTATTATTTATCCCCACATGCTAACTGTCAGCATTTATTTTAATGGTAAAGTACACTTATAATAGGAGCATACTCGATTTGTAGCCGCTTGATGGCCTTGTAGAGGAGATGCTATAGTTTTCTATTTGGAGTTTGGTAGTAAACTGTCACATGGATTGTTGGATGTGAGGTTAAACTCCTGGCGCTCACTCACAAACATAACTTTTTCTACGACTCACCTCCTTCTTCACTGTTGTTAGTCGGCATCCAACATTGGATTAATATAAATCCCACCTCGGTGCTTAGGCACAGAAAGCCGTTGTGCCAGATCTTTTAAATGTTAACATGTTACTGTACGCTTGCTCATTTATTTTAAAATATATATATTTGTCACATTTTTAATACTTGCATTACCCATAATGTTTTTCCGTCTACCTGGAAAAATCTCTAATCCATCCACTGCCCACAGTTGATAAACCGTTAGATTATAAATCCCTTCGCCCTAATATTATAATATGTACTCTTGCGAAAAAATTGTTCATGTACAATTAAGTTCACACATTAATAATTATACTATCATACCTCAACAGCAATCAGGATTTAGACCTAAACATAGTTGCACTACCGCTTTATTAAATATTACCGATGATATTCTTAGGGCAATTGATCCTAATGAATTAATATTACTTGTACTATTAGATTTTACCAAAGCTTTTGATAGAATAAAACATGAACTGTTGCTGGCCATATTTCATTACATTGATTTCTCTAATAATGCAGTTGGCTGTTGAGCAGCTATCTTCAGGGAAGGGAGCAAGCTGTTGTTATAAAAAAAATGGTATTCTAACATTTAATAGTTGAGAATGGTGTCTCCCAGGTCTTGGGACCTTCCTTTTTCAATATTAACACTTTTGAATTTTACAAATCACTGAGCCATTTGTATGCCGACAACTATATTTCTTTCCCTGAAAATAATATTCAATTAGCAATAAAACAGTTAAATAGGGATCTCCAATCAGTAGCAGATACTGCCAGACATTTTTGCCTCAGTCTCAACCAATCGAAATCCCAAGTTCTCTTATTTGGAAAAAAAAAATCCGCGAAATCGAACTCTGTGCTCTGTTATCTTAAACATAAATGATACACCTATACCATAAGTTGAAAGTTCAAAAAATCCTTATTTGATTCCGGACACTACTTTACATTATATGTACACTTACTTATTAAGAGAGCCTACTGCAACTTAAAGTTAATTTATGCAAATAGGGACCTTTTAGACCGAAAAAGTAATATTACTCTAAGTGAGGCTTAGGTATTGTCCCATTTAAATTTTGCAGATTTAGTATATGGTTCAGCACTGCTAAAATATGATTTGCGTAGACTCCAATTAGTACAGAAATCTTGTGTGCGTATGATTTCTGGTTTAAAAAGATACGACCATATCTCTGAAGCTTTAACTGAGTTAGGGTGGCTAAATATTGAAAAACATATCTTGTTATATTGTTTAATATTTTATCATAAATTAATTATTTATAAGGAACCATCGTATACAGGGTGTCCCCAAATTAGACGGTCATATGTTAACAGCGTAATCTACATCCTAAAATAGGAATAAAAGTTCATATAAACATAGGTCCGAAAACGTTTCATTTTCGAGATACGGGGTGGGGTGTTACAAGTGAAGTCCTGATGGCACATTTTTGTAAATATTTTCTAAAATTTATTTAGTCACCGGTTTTCCAAAGTAAAAAGTAAAAAAAAAATCAAATTTATGATTTCACAGGCCTACTAATTATTATTTACACTTTCGAATAAGATAACATCAACTTATCATAAACGTCCCAGCGAGATGCAACAAAAGTAACTTTATTACGAAGAAAACATTGGTTTTTTAAATTTTACAGATACAAATGTTAAAAACTTTCCACAAAAAAAATTAGTTATCTTTAAATGTTTAGAAAATATTTAACTTTTAACACCCTGTATTTCGGAAAAGAAACGTTTTCGGACTTATGTTTATATGAACTTTTACTCCTATTTTAGAATGTAGATTATGCTGTTAAAATATGACCGTCTAATTTCGGGACACCCTGTATTTTCAATAAAATACAATTTAGATCAGACGTACACCATATCAAAGTACGTTTTTGCTCTTACTTGACGCCTCCTATTCTCTCTACTTCCCTCTTCGAATCATCCTTTTCGTATAATATAACCAGGCCATACAACAGGTTTCCGAGACAACTTCTTACTTGCTCATTGAACACTATGAAAAATGAAATAAGAAACATTTACATTTATTAATGAACTGACATTCTAGACTTGTGCTTTATATTTTCGTTGTCTATTTATTATATTATTATTTCTACGTCATTAACATGGAATGACGAACTTGTTTTTCTCTAGCTTATTAATATCATTATTATTATTTTTAATTAGTTTAGTTAAATAATTTGAGTGGAAGAGAGGACTTACCCTTGCTTGCAAGGATTAGACTTAACTCTGCCTTTTGGCAAATATTGTATTATACTTATTTGTATCTTGTTTTTTTGTTCTTTACCAATAAAAGCTTTTATTATTATTATTAATATTATTATTACAAAATTTGGCAATAGATGACAATAGTCAAATTTTATTTTAATATAGAAATAAAACCCTTAAGTTGGCAGTAACAGAAATAGTCCTTACAAAAAATATTTTTTATTGAAAAAAATACGTGTGGCACTCGGGGACTGCCGCGGTAAAGCTATTGCATAGCATTTTTTATCAACTTATGCAATTATAATTATTTATTTATTTTATTTATGCAGTATTTTTTTTCTTTGATATTAATTTAAGTTCTTTCTTTGATATTAATTTATTAAATATTTATTAAATAAATAAGAAGTTAATATTGTTGTACTTATTGAAAAAAAAAATATATTTCCTATTTGTTTATCTTTTTGAATTTAAATAAACCATGTCTTCACTGGTAGCTTGAATTTTTAAAATTAGCTGAACTTGAATGAACCTCGTTAAGCGCCACTATGCATTGAATAAGCATATACTTTTTAAAAACTAAACATTTTAAATTACCAAGACTGTGAAATAATAAAACAATAATATTTTTCCTTTTTTTAAGAAAAAAAAAAAACAAAAAAAAAACAAAAAGTTTCGGGGCTTGAACCACCAACTTTGCTATCCACACTATCCAAATTTTGACCACAGTACGCTCTGCGCCACCGAGCACATCTTGATATAAGTTTGGAATCGTTTATACTAATTAATAACATTTGATTACAAATATTTACGAATTATTACTTTTTAATTAAACAAAAATGAATTGAAAACAAAATTTTATCATTTCAAATGATACCTACATTGTAATTTAATGGAATTACATAAATATATGATTTAAAAACTATAAAAGTATCATTATTACTTAACTTCTAGTTCTTGTATTGCATAAACGTTCCAGTACGCAGATGTATATTTTACTCCGCTTTATACTAACACGATTCGGATAAAACCTTCCACGGCATTCAAGGCTGTGCCGGTCGGAGTGGGGGGGTGTTAGGTTATTTTCGTTACGGTCGTTACGCAAATTTCTTGATTCGGTCGCCGCGCTCAAAGCCCGCGATAAAAACTATGCAATAGCTTAAAACTACTAAATAGCGGTTATAAAATAAGATGTCAACTTCAAAAAAAAAATTACTTTATATTTAAAAAAAAGTACTAACGTGTATCTCATGGAATACGTTGTCAAGTCTATAACAAATTTGTATTTTACTTAAATATTTAATTTCTATATCTATTGAAGTTGCATTTATTATAGAATCTTAGGAAGAAATTCTTTAAATTCAGTAAACAAAGTCTGCATTTTTGGAAAAAAAATATAGTTTGTTCATTTTGACATAAACGGCTTCTTCCTTTTTTGTCATATATTGCAAAATGCCCCTCATTGACGAAACGGATATTTCGTTGAGCAAATTGTTTTGTTGCCACGTATAAACTGGCAATGCTGATATTATTCGTTTTCTGCTCGCGATAATGATATGTTATTTTTACATGGACTTGTGCAAAGAATATTGGAAAGCATTCGGTGGTCGACAATGTATGCTGTCCGGAAACACAATTCTATAAAGAACTTTAATAATATTATTTTCTATTATTTTTATTTTTTGAAACAGTTTATTGCCTTTGTGTAAAATAATCCACTTCACATTTATAAAAAAAAAGGTATGCTTAGGAATTTGCCAATGTATCCTATAAGATACATTTACCTTCTGTCCTTTCGGGCTGAAGTTATTTTACAAAAATAATGTCTTTAAGTATAAATACTTATTATTATTTGGAAATACATCTTATATTTTTAATTCTAATAGATACCTAAATAATTTGAATAAAATAACAAATACTTATCGCAAGTCTGTTATATCTCAAGATGTTCATTAATACTAAATTACTATGAAAGTTGTCTTTTTGTAACTTAAATTAAAATCATCTGACAGCAAGCCTATTGACAAATTCATGGACCAATATGGTTCTAAATGTATGTATACTACTCAGAATACATATAGGTATTGAACAATAGTATTTATATTAACATACTTTTGATGTATCCTATAGGATACGTTGCCAATTTAAGGGATAAACAAAGTTTAAAAAATAAAAAAGATACATGCGGCAGTCGTCATCGTTTTTAAAAGTCATGATATGTATACAGATATGAAAAGAATCATGAAGTTTTTGTCTTATTTTTATTACGTTTCAGTAAATTATGTATCAGAGTGCTGAATAAATACAGCGTTTTGTTGTACAAGATCAAATGCTAAATAAACTTTGAAAATCTTGTACAATACAGCGAAATGCTGTACATATATATTGTCACATATATTAAAGGTTCATGTACTATAGGTAAAATAGATAAATAATTATTCATTTAGTAAAAAATATTTTAAATGTTTAAAGAGGAAGTATAAATTCAGGTTTCTAAATTAATTGATACTTTTATGGAAATTCGTTGAACTTGCAAAGACAGCGGTTTACATTGGTACTTTACTTATTTAGTGAATAAATATATTAATTAATATTTGGTTTTATTAAAAGTTCTACCATTTAGCTACAATTAACTCCTCAGCTTGTTTAGGGAACCATAAAAAACCCTAAACGCGGCAATATACCGGGTGTTAAAATTAAAGTGTTACAGCTAAATACCGCCTCTTATAAATAAAACGTTTTAGACGAAAGTTTTATAGTTTTGTGGGGAAAAATTTTTTGGCTAAAATCGTTTTTCTTAGCTAACCATAATATGTACAACTTTTTTTTCGCCCAGCAAAATTTTCAAGTAGCTGTTACTCAAAAAGTAAAAGTCCAATAAAAAAAATATTTCCCTCAAAAGTTTCTAATTTTTTTATGTACTTTAAGAATATGTAAACAAGAAATGGGGTTCCATTTAAAAAAAAAAGAAAGTCCACCTCGATATGGTCATATTATGGTCAGCTATATAAAAATTATTTTTGCCAAAATGTTTCTCCCAAAAATTTTGCGCGGTATTTAACTGTAACACTTTAATTTGAACATCCGGTAAAATTTTATATAAACATAGGTCCGAAAACGTTTCGTTTTCGAGATACAGGGTGTTACAAGTGAAGTCCTGATGACACATTTTTGTAAATATTTTCTAACATTTCTTTAGTCACAGCTGATTCCACTGGTCTGCTAATTATTGTTTACACTTTCGAATGAGATAACATCAACTTATGGAATTTTCCCTTTAAAATAGTGCGTTCTAGCGAGATATAACAGATGTAGCTTCATTATAAAGAAAACATTGTTTTTCCAAATTTTGTAGTCAAAAATGTTAAAAACAGTTAAAAAGATGATAAAAAATTGGCGTTTAATCCATTAAATAGAGCGTAAAAACTTTAGCATTTATACTAAATTTCACTTAGTTATCTTTAAAAGTTTAGAAAATTTTTTACAAAAATGTGACTTCACTTTAAACACCCTGTATCTCGAAAACAAATCATTTTCGGACCTATGTTTATATAAATTTTACTCCTATTTTAGGATGTAGATTACGCTGTTAAAACATGACTGTCTAATTTCGGGACCCCCTGTATATGTAGGTAAAATCTCAAAGTACCCAGCCATTGGAAACTCTGAAAGGGAACAGCTTCCTTTGCTACGAATACCCCTCTCTCCGCCTAACCCTTTTCTCGAACGTTCGAGTACAGATAAGAACCTAGAACCATCTTATGCTCAGTTGCTCAGTATTTCAGTCTCAGTACTCATTCAAACGACGAACCGTAAAGACGAAGGAAGACGTACACCGCTCAGCTTTTTAATTTTCTTTTGTTTAGTTGTCGGTACTTTGGTAAGTAAGTTCTGCCGTTACATTTATATATTTGCTGTACCAATTCCTTCATAAATATTGGAAATCACCATGAATATATTATTTATACGGCAGAACTATATATTTTATTATTTTAGTAGCTTAGTTTATATTCTTGGGACAAAGAATTATTTTAAAAAATATATACCCATAATAGGTATAAATATAATATTTTAACCTAATTTTTTCTAATCAAACTATTGTCTCATGTAATATATAAACAATGCATCATCGAGCAATACTAAATTTCAGATCTATCCTATATGTACCCCTTATTCCGTTTCTGACCAAATTGCAACACTAGGTAGACGAACGAGGAAGATAATATCGCCCGTCCCTCGGTATGAACGTCTTGAGAGGGGATATTGTAGTCATATTTTTCTCTTGTATTACACAAATTACTAGAAAAGTATGACAAATTAATAATAGGCGATTTTAATATTAATTTTAAATCACAATCTGAAATTATTTTCAATTTTGAATGTTTGTTGAAGTCTTTTGGTTTATCTCTTCCAATACATGATGATACTAGAGTTACAGCTTCATCTTCAAATTGTAGAGACAACATAATTACAAATTTGGAAAACGAATTGTTTACTTTCGGTGTATTTGAACCCTCCTTTTCAGACCACCGTGCCCAATACATTTCTGGGAGTTACAATAATAGTCTAACAAAAAATAAAAAGCCAAACATGTCGCACTATGAGTACAAGACCACCATAACTCAAAAAACAAGCAACTGAGAAAATGGCGTTTGAAGTTTTCAGATTTTTTGTTTTACAGTTTTTTAATTGCTATTAAATTTTTATTTATTTGGATTTCATGATTCTTTAAACCCTCATTTATGACCTTCGCTTTAGTTATTCAGCAAAATTTTATTGACAAATTGTAAGAAATTGTCAGAAAATAGAGTTATGTTATTATTACACTAACTTTATTTGTGCTATTGTGGAATATTTGCCAGATAAGGCAGCTTGACTGTGGGGTTTCTTGAAACTATTTAACAAAGCTGGCCAATCAGACACTTAAAATGTGACAAATTGCTTTGGAAAGACATTATACAGAATGTCTCTAAAAGTCGATCAGATTTACTAGGAATTAAACATTTCAAGAAACCGACAGTAAGTGCAATAAAAATGTTTAGCACCTGTTATCTTTAGTTCTTTAGAGTGTTATTTTTTCGGCCAATGCACAAAAATTTATTTTAAATTAATTGTTTTGCATAATGGTCGAGAATATAATTTAGGTATTATTATTTAAGTCCTCGAAACAAACAAAAAAATCTGATGTGTCCAACACATGACTTTCCTATCTAGTTATTGTAGGCTTTTTCCGGTTATTTTGTACAACCTATTACAGCATCTCTATAAATGTTTAGAGGATAAACTAAATATATACATTGTCCACATACATCTACCTCGAAACATTTTTCTATAGATATTCATTGAAAATGAAAATACTGAAAAATTTAAATTTAGCACTTTTCCTACAATTTTTCCATTACGGTCCATTTAAAAAAAATCATGTATGAACAAATATTATAGAGATCGATATCGCAAACTTTTATTTCAACAATTTTCATAAAAATCAGAATTTTGCACATTTTGTCAAATTTCTCGAATACGGACCATTTCAGGAAATTTTTACAAAACACAAAAATTATAGATAATAATATTGGAAGTAACTTTTATTTGAACAATTTTTTTCTCCAAACATTAATAACAGATATATTCCATAAAATATAAAAGTGGCCTCCCATAAAGTACCCCCCAGATGTTCCGACTATGTCCAAAATCTAATCATTTCACGTCAGGCCGAAATAAACCTTAAGTTTAAAATTTAATGTTTTTTTCTTTATCCGTTTTTGAGTTTTCTTCAAAATTCGAAATTTACACATTTTCTCAAATATCTCGAATACGGTCCATTTTAGAGAAATTATGTATAGAATAAAAATTATAGAGAATTATATTACAAACAACTTTTATTTGAACAATTTTTATAAAAAAATATTTTTTTTGCATTTTGTCAAATTTCTCGAATACGGACCATTTTAGGAAAATTTTGTATATAACAAAAATTATAGATAATTATATTAGAAGTAACTTTTATTTGAAGAATTTTCTTCTCCAAACGTAAATAACAGATATATTCCATAAAATATAAAAATGACCACCCATAAAGTACCCCCCCAGATGTTCCGACTCTGCCCAAAATCTAATCAGCTCATTGGACGCTGAAACAAAGCTTAAGTTTAAAATTTGGTGTTTTTCTGTGTATCGGTTCATGAGTTATGCGTTATACAGACACACACACACACACACACACACACACACACACACACACACACACACACACACACAGACACACACACACACACACAGACACACACACACACACACACACACACACACACACACACACACACACACACACACACACACACACACACACACACACACACACACACACACACACACACACACACACACACATCATCGCGAAAATAGTCAAAACGGATTCAGGGGACCTCAAAACGTAAAAATCCGTCAAAAACTCGAGGTCGAAAAAAATCATGATTCCTATACTTTCCTTATATCTGTATACAGATAGGAAAGTAAAAATTAGTGATTCCGCGAGACGAGAGATTGATTCTGGTCTCGTCTTGCCTCGTCTCGAACGAGACGAGAGAGACGTTTTCTCTCGAAAACAGATTCCAGACGAGACGAGAAAGTGTCATCTCTCGACGAGAATTTCTCGTTTCTCTAGAGCTCTCTCGGGCAATTTTCTCTTTGCTTATTTGAAATTTTCAATTGCTTATCGTAACTTAAACTTTTAACATATTAGATTTCGAGATAGACAGAAAGTTAAATATAACACACCTATTCTATACACACCTTCAGATTTAAACGGACACAGCTTAATGGGAAGTAGAGTACACTTAGCTGAGTTCAAAACACCCCTATACTTAGCTTTTAATCTTACTCGTTTCTGAGATATAGGGTGTAAAGAAAACTCGTCTTTTACAAATTTAGGTTTCAAATGGACTGTATGACTTTATATTGACATTAAAAAAAACTTACATAAAAACTGTTATAAAAACAAAACAGAATTTTTCAATTAACATTATTTACACGACGCAGCGTGAAAAAGGGTAAAGCATACATCACAGTATTTTTTAAGTAACAATGGCCGACTCGAGGTTCGGTCTTGTGCGCACTCTGGTTTGAACATTCTTAACGACACAGACATGAAACATCATTTCTGTGACGGGCGCCACAGATACTAATAGCTATTTTTATTAATTTACGGAAATATCAACATAGGGTGTTTTATGATTTATTCCAAAACTAAAATCGGCTATTTTGTTTGAACGCCTAGAGTTATCTTGATAAAATTTTGTACAAAATTACACTTTTTCAGGTCATTCAAAATTATAATTTAATTTAATTTCATTTAATTTAAAAATTCCAGGACCGGACTCTCTTTTTTTTATATTGCTCTTGTTGGCTAGAATATCACCCTGTATATCGGATTTTAATAAATCTTACTGCACATTTAAATAGTACGCGGATCAGTAAATAAAATAATGTAATAATATTTAATG
This sequence comes from Psylliodes chrysocephalus, assembly GCA_927349885.1. Classification (NCBI taxonomy): domain Eukaryota; kingdom Metazoa; phylum Arthropoda; class Insecta; order Coleoptera; family Chrysomelidae; genus Psylliodes; species Psylliodes chrysocephalus. The sequence continues at coordinate 93,228,270 of OV651816.1, read as the reverse complement.
GCACCATCTTGATTTTCTTACAGTCAATTTTTATAATGGCGACTACAATATTATAAATCAGTTTTTACAAAATTGAAATCAAATATATTACTCTGTATTTTTAAAACTTTACACAAATTAGGTACCATCTTCATTAATTTTTAACTACTGCATTTTCCAATAAGAAATTAAACATCTACACAGGACCGGGCTCATTTTATTTGATACAGTAACAGAACAAACGTAACAGAAATAAATAATTAATTTAAACTAAAGTACATTTTCAAAATGAACACCGTAAACGTCAATACACCTCTGCGAACGTTTAAACAGGTTTTTTACTGATTTATCAATTATTTCCGGTTTATTTCTAATGTTGTTGCATACATTAATAATTTTTCCAATAACTGTGCTCGGGTATTCATTTCTTCGTTGTACACCTCTGATTTAAGGTATCCCCATAAAATATAATCCAGAAGTGTTGATCTGGAGATCTTGGTGGCCAATTGGCGGGACCGCCTCGACCTATCCAGCGACTTGAACACACATTAAATGTTTGGTGTGGAATTTTTAAAAAATCACTTAATACCCAAGCACAGTTAAATCATTGTTTCTTAAATAGATGGATAGGTCGAGGCGATCTCGTCAATTGGCCACAAGATCTTTAGATCTAACACCTTTGTCGAGACAAGAAAATAGTTTTCTCTCGCCCTACGAGACGAGAGGCTACTCTTTCATCTCGTGTTATCTCGCGGTATCACTAAAAAAAATAGACGTGGAATTTTTCGTTTAATTTTTATTTAAAAATTATCAAATACAAAATAAGTAAGAAAATATTTTTTACGTGATAAGATGAAGACTTCTTCTGAGGTGGAACCAGACTTCTTCTGAGGTGGCACCAAAGACTTCTTTTGAGGTGGAACCAAAGACTTCTGAGGTAGCACTAAAGACTTTTCCTTTTTGTGGTAAAACCAACAAATTTCGACTTAGGTTGCTCTTGAAATCAACAAAACGCGTACGCGCATAATAACTGTAACGGGTTTCTGCAAAATTTTGACCTAAGTTTGTCTTGCAGTAAAGAATATCCTACAAGATTATTTAGGAATAGAAGAATGTAAAACATATTTTGACTTATGGTAGTCTTCATTTAAAGATGTGGCTAGTTTAGTTACTTAGAATACTTTAAAACTAAATATGTTGGTATTGTATTTCTGCATTTCAAAAGTTCAAAAAGGAACAACAATATTTTTAGTTATGTTGATGTTGTATCAGGAAAAGTATTTTCAGGCAAAATTCAATAGTAACACTTCTGTTGTTTATGGGACATTCTTTCGATTTAGAGATATAATAATAATAATAATAATAATAAAACGTCTTTATTTGTACTATAATAAATAAATACATGAGTACATTTGCGGGGCGAGATTTAGTCTGAGGCTATTCTTCCACCTAACCCCTTCTTTAAATATATGATAAAGAGTTTTTATAAAATACATTAAAGAGATAAAATAGATACTTAAATCACATAAAGATATATGAAATACAATAAAATTCAATAAAATACAATAAAATACAATAAAATACAATAAAATACAATAAAATACAATAAAATACAATAAAATACAATAAAATACAATAAAATACAATAAAATACAATAAAATACAATAAAATACAATAAAATACAATAAAATACAATAAAATACAATAAAATACAATAAAATACAATAAAATACAATAAAATACAATAAAATACAATAAAATACAATAAAATACAATAAAATACAATAAAATACAATAAAATACAATAAAATACAATAAAATACAATAAAATACAATAAAATACAATAAAATACAATAAAATACAATAAAATACAATAAAATACAATAAAATACAATAAAATACAATAAAATACAATAAAATACAATAAAATACAATAAAATACAATAAAATACAATAAAATACAATAAAATACAATAAAATACAATAAAATACAATAAAATACAATAAAATACAATAAAATACAATAAAATACAATAAAATACAATAAAATACAATAAAATACAATAAAATACAATAAAATACAATAAAATACAATAAAATACAATAAAATACAATAAAATACAATAAAATACAATAAAATACAATAAAATACAATAAAATACAATAAAATACAATAAAATACAATAAAATACAATAAAATACAATAAAATACAATAAAATACAATAAAATACAATAAAATACAATAAAATACAATAAAATACAATAAAATATAATAAAATATAATAAAATACAATAAAATACAATAAAAACAATAAAACCAATAAACTACAATAAAATAAATAAAAAGAAAACATTAGCAAAACTATTATAGAAGAAAATTTTTACAATTTTAAAACTTTTACTGGCCTTGTTGGTGGAGTAGGTCATTCTTTACCTTGCGCTTAAATGTACCAGACTGTAAACTTTTTATATTAATGCTCAATGAATTAAAGTGTTTGACGGCATTGTATATGAAACTTCTTTGAAAAAGGGAAGTAGTATGTCTAGGCATAGATAATGTCATTTGCCTTCTAATATTTAGATTGTGTAGCTGTGTTCGATAGATCAACTTGTTGTTAAGGTATTCAGGACCAGATGAGTTTATTAGATTATGGACAAAAGCAAGTAAATAATAGATATATAAATTTTTTATATTTAACCATTCCAGTTCCATGAACGACTCTGAAATATGATCATATTTACGAAGACCATAAATGAACCTGCAGCAAGTATTTTGAACTTTTTGAATGCGATTTGCTGTGACAACGTCAAGACAAGGGTAATAGACAATAGCACAATAACTAAGTTTACTTATAATAAACGTTTCACATAGATATTTCTTCATTTTCCTGTTAAGTATAAACTTATTCGCATAAAGAAGTTTTAAACGATGGTAGCATTGGCTAATTAAAACATTTACATGTTCTACAAATTTTAAGTTTTCGTCCATAATCAATCCAAGATTTTTTCCACAGTTTACAATGGGTATGAGTTCATTATTAATGGTAAGACTCAAGTTGTTTTTTATATTTTGTCTGTAACTATGTGGGCTAAAAATTAATAATTTAGACTTAGATGGATTAATACGAAGATTATGTTTTAAGCAATACTCATTTATGTTGGAAAGATCTCGATTCATTCTGGTCTTAGCTCTTACTACATATGATGGTATTGTATTATCAAAGTTAGCATCTATAACACTATAATACCGCACAAATCTCAAAATCAATAAATTTTGAGTTATGGTTTTAAAAGGTGTATTACAGATAATAGAACAAAGATGTTTAAACAGTCTCTAAGTAGTATAGATTGGAGTATTTTTTGTAATACAGGTAATGATGTAATTTTTTGTCAACTTTTCTTATCAATACTCCCTTGAGACGATGTAAGAATAATTTAAGAAATTCACCAGTGATATTGTTTAACAACAGTCTTAAATCTCTAAAAAAACGATCTCTCCACCATCAAACTAATAACAGACGTTACAAAAGATCCAAATGATATAAAAACATGCAAGAAACTCAAAAGCGAGTATAATGAAAAATTGAAATCAACAAAAAAACTGGCCTATGATGAACATATTACTCGAGCAGACAATAAAGCCAAGGCATTTTGGCAAATAATCAATTTCGAAAGAAACAATTTAAAAAGAAATCTAGTAACTCCTGATATAACACCAAATGAAATTAATACATTTTTTAATACAACTGCTGCAAATATAAGATCTTTTCCTAATGTTTCGAATGCCGAACTTCTGAGTTTTAAACATTTTCCTATGCCCTGTAGCTCATTTTTATTTCGCCCTGTTCTTGAGTCCGAAGTTTTTGACGCAATTACTTCTCTAAAAAATTCTAAATGTGTTGACACTCACGAACTCAATAGTAAAATTTTAAAAGAGATCTGCAATATTATAATAAAACCGTTTACTGAACTGATTAATTTAATTTTATCCACTGATATATTTCCTGAAGTACTTAAATACTCTAAAGTATTACTAATTTTCAAAAAAGGTGATGTCTCGAAAATTGAACTATCGTCTTATAAGTACTGTTTCAATATTTGGTAAAGTTATTGAAAAAATTATTAAAAAACAATTATGTGAGTATTTTGAATTAAACAACTTCTTCAGCAACTCCCAATATGGTTTTAGATGCTCTCGCTCTACTACACAGGCTGTTCTCAATGTTGTGAATGATGTAGTTGAGGAACTTGAGCAGGGAAATCACACAGCAGTAATGTTGTGCGATCTGTCAAAAGCTTTCGACTGCGACTCTCATGATATTCTTCTGGAAAAGCTAAACTTTTATGGAGTTAGGGGAATTCCGCTTGCACTAACAAATTCATATATTAGTAACAGACAAAAAGCTGTGATGAGTAATGATGTTCTGTCTGACTTTCAGGCTGTAAGGCAAGGGATTCCACAAGGTTCTGTCCTGGGCCCCCTTTTATTCATTGTTTATGTTAACGATCTAAGCTGTTTTATGCTACCTAATAAATCAGAAGATTTGCTGATAACACAACACTTATCTTAACAGACAAAAATAATAAAAATTTAATTTGGAGTAGTAGGGATTAAGTATAAGGGGTTAAAGAAAAGGTCCTTTATTTCTCACAAGTCAATTTTAATTGGCGACCGGTTTCGAAAGTCAATTTTAATTGGCGACCGGTTTCGAAGCTATTACTTCATCATCAGGCACACCTTGACTATTTTCATAAAGGAAATAGTCAATACTTAAAATTTAATTTCTTCGTTTGATGAAATTGCGGATAAAGCAAACACATGGTTCCTAACCAACAAATTAAAACTTAACAGTGAAAAAACTCAAAATATGCAGATATCTGCCAATAATCAAATTATCTCAAAATATGAAACAAAAAACGTAAAATAACTTAGTATTACATTGGATAACAAACTCAATTGGTCGGCCCACATCAATCAGTTAAAGAAAAAACTTTCTAGTTCTTTGTTTATTCTTCGGCAGTTAAAAAAACTTACCAACTTAAAAACCCTCAAAACTCTCTCTCTTTCACTCGCATATCAGCTATGGTGTACCATTTTGGGGAAACTCTTCTCAATCTATTCAAATCTTCCGGATGCAAAAAAAAGCTATCAGAATTATGGGTAACATTGGATTCAGAGAAAATTGTCAACAACATTTTATTATGCCACTACCTACTTTATATTTACATCATACACTTGTTGAAATTCATAGGAAACAGTCTGTTTTGCTGAAACAGTCCGATATTCATAATTACAAGACACGTAATTCACATTGTATTAGAAATACTCGTTTTAGGTTATGTATACCTGAAATAAATTCCCTAAATTATTACTTATTTAACATATTACCGCAGAACTTTAAAAATTTGAGTAATAATGCTTTTAAAAAAACATAAAAAAATATCTATTGAGACATGGTTCTTACTCTGTCAATGATTATGTTGCTCATTTTCGATCTGTATGAGATATCTCACTGTCACTCTACCTCAACACAATTTTAACCTTGATAAGTACCCAATAATTATTGTTTTTATTTACATTGTTCAAATTCTGGTACTCTAATTATTATTGTTTTATTTGTTTTATTTATATTGTTCATTTTTTTTCCGAAACTTCATAGTAATCGTTTAAAGAATAATACAAGTTAGAAAATGTTAATTCTGTATTAAAATTTTTTTTAGAAAATTTAATAAACTTTATATATTTTTTTTTTTGACGAAACGGGCCATTTTTTTCAAAAAAGTATGCTAACCCACAGCTAGTGTCACTTTTTCAGTTTTCCTATGAAAACATTACGGTAATATCTTTAAAACTGTATTTTATAGGATTAAAACAGAATACCTAATATTAATACAAATTTCTTGTTATTGTTAGCGGAGCAATAATTCTTAATAAATCCAATAAATGTGATATTGAAAATGACCCTTCTTGCGACATGTCAAAATTACAAAATTTATATTTGCTATTAAACATTTAAAATGGATTTCTACTGATAATTTTCTGACCTTTCCAAAAAAAAACGTCATTTCGTTTCATAAAAATTTGATAACTGTTGGGAATTTCCGAAACAAATTTTATCAATAATTTTTGCAATTTATCATTATAAAATACTTTTAAGCATCAGTTTCGCTAGTCGTGATTAACCTGTTATCCCGGTCGAATAAAAAATATTTCAAAAATAATAAATGTTCAACAAAATGTTTGTGATTCGAATTGTTTTAGTGTCTTGTTTCAGTTTAGTGATTTTCGAAAGTGTAGAGGCTGAATGTACACGTGATTTAAAAGCAATATATTGTGAGAACATAATAAAAATTTCTTCAGATGTTTTGAACGAAAGTTATCAATACTATTTAAAGTTAAATATATTAAACACCACCGAACCTTTTGGAAAGTCTGCATTTAAAAACATGAAAAAATTAACATCTATTAGCATATCACGGAGCCGAATGGGAACAATATATTCTGACACTTTTAAAGATATGCCACCTTTAAAAAATGTATTTATAGATTTTGTTATTATTGGAGATATTCAAGAATCAGCGTTTTCTAATTTACCCAAACTGGTAGAAGTATCAATATCGAACACGGATATTCCATTTTTAAGAAAAGGCATTTTCCGAAATGTCCCACAACTTTCCATTATTACTATTGAAAGTGCTAACTTACGTTATATACAAGATGATGCCTTTTACGACGTGCCAAAGTTAAATAGTCTTAGGCTTTATAGCAACTTGTTAACTGTTGTGACAAAAGGAATGCTAAATACATTGACTAATTTGCAATATCTTAATTTGGCTAACAATAGTATATCAATAATAGAAAATAATAGTTTTGACGAAACTCCGCATTTATCGTATCTGATTTTAGAGGGTAATCAACTGAAAGCACTTGATTTGGATATGTTTCCTACAACCGGAATGAAATATTTGCAATTCATTAATTTAAATGGAAATCGATTGATGTTCCTGCCATCCGCATTTTTTAATAGGACACCCGCTTTAGAAGAAATTGGCCTGAGTCTCAATCCATGGTTTTGCCCTTGCCTGAAAGAAATATATGGGATTTTATACCAATATAACATAAAGGAATCCTCAATAAGGGAGATGATCAATTATTTTCATGATATTCTTGATGGAGATACTGAAAAAATAATACTTACGCGCCGCTCGAGACTTCCCATTTGCATTAATAGAAATGTATCGGACATTATTTGTATAAATACATATAGTGAAAACTTAAGTAAAAAGTATTTAAAGTATATTAAAGATTATGAAACATTTTTATAAAACCTCTAATATGTGACAAATTCTACATCTATGTTCACGTACAATTATCGTACTATACCAGTTTTATCACAAAAATATCGATAAATTTTGTTTTTAAAAAAGTTAATGTTTTATTTGTGTACAGAACTATCTGTAGTATAAAAACAGGTATTGTTGCTTGTGATGGATTAAATATTTATACGATTAGGCTTTGTTGTCCTTATATAGTATCATATAAATAAGGCTAAGTATAATTATTATAACCAGCAAATTGATACAAATAAAAATAGCTCTAAAGGCCTATGGAGTGTAATACAGGACATTAGTAAATCGAAGGTTAAGAAAAAAGAAATTGATAAAATTAAAAATAGTTTAGGTAATCCATTGACAGACAAATATGACATAGCTAATGAATTCAATAACACTTATGCCAATATGGGTAAAAAACTTGATAAAAATTTTACATTAAGGAAAACTTCCTCTTCAAATTCTTTTTTCTTTGCGCCAGTCAAAATCAATGAGATTATAGTGATAATTAACGAACTCAAAAATCATAAGGCTACTGGCAATGATAATATCAAAGCTGAAACTCTTTAAACAATTTCACAATATATCTGTCAACCTTTAACATATCTTTTAAATCAATGTATAGTAAAAGCTTTTTATCCTTCGGCATTTAAAAATAACCATTATTACACCTATATTTAAAAAAGGGGACATAACGGATCCTACTAATTATCGACCTATTTCACTAGTTACGCACTTATCTAAAATTTTCGAAAAACTAATAAAAAATCGGCTTCAATCATACTTGAACAAATTTAATATATCTGAACAGCAGTACGGATTTAGAGAAAAAAAATCAACGGAAGATGCTATTCTAAACCTAACTTCAAAAATAACAACTTCCCTAAATGAAAGCAAACCATGTTTGTGCATTTTTATTGATCTGTCGAAAGCTTTCGACACTGTATGTCACAATCTACTCCTACAAGCCTTAGATAGCATTGGCATACGAGGTAATTCGTTAAAATTGTTTAAAAACTATTTAAGTGAGAGATTTCAGGCAGTAAAAGTGGATGGAGTTTTCAGTAGATGGCAAGCTATCGAATATGGGGTACCACAGGGATCTATACTGTGTCCTATTCTTTATAACATATATATAAATGATTTGTTTTCACAGGGAAATATAGGAAACATAACTGGGTTCGCAGATGACACAGCTATTTTCTATTCTGACGATAGCTGGATTAACTTAAAAACTAAAGCGGAACAAGACTTTCTAATTATTAAAAAATTTTTGGATAAAAAATTATTGACTATAAATATAGAAAAAAACACATTGTTTACCATTTAGCTGCAATTCATATGGTGCACCACCGTTTGATCACCTAAAAATTACTGATAGCGGAGACTCTTTTTTCATTTCAAATAAAAATCAAATTAAATACCTTGGAGTAATAATAGACCATTATTTAAAATGGAACCTTCACATATCCTACACGGTAAATAAACTATGCAGTATTTTGTACAAATTCAAATTTTTAAAAGATATTTTACCATTACACCATCTTAAAACCCTTTATTGTGCTCTAGTTGAAAGCCATCTTCGGTATGCAATCACTGTGTGGGGTGCAGCTTTGAAAACACACCTTCACTCTTTAGAAGTCACACAGAGGCGATTTCTAAAGTTAATTTATTCAAAAAAATCTAGATATCCTACAGAAACCTTGTATACCGAAACAAAAATAATGGATATAAGACAATTGTATTTCTTTTGCTGTAGCAACAAATACCATGTTCGTAAACATCAAGGTCTAGTATATCATGAATATAATACTAGACAAAAATGTCGTTATTTAGCTCCATTAATGTTCAAAGTGGTTTCACAGAGATCATTTTCCTATTTCGCATCCAAACTGTACAATATAATTCCTGAGAGCATTCAAACTGAATCAAACTTGTACACTTTTAAAAAAAGACTAAAACAATTTATTTTAGCTAACTCTCGCAGTATGATCCATGATTATTTTGAAAATTAAACATTATCCCAAAAAAAAAATGATTGTGCAGGTTTTTAAGTTTTTAAGATTTTAGATTTTAAATTTTTGAGTTTTTTATATTAAAATATTAAAATTAAAAATGCTAATATATATATTTATAGCACCTACATTATGTTATATTTTTAATTTATTTATGTTTAAATCGATTTTAGTAATTTATGTTACTTTTAAATATTATTTTAGATTTTAAATATATATCTTTTGTTTTTGTATACTTTGTAATTGTAACTATTATTGTATTTTTTGTGAATAAATTATTAATATATTATTATTATTATATATAACTCATATAATTAATTTTTGTTCAACTGAAAATGTTTACTCTGCAATGTGGAGGAGTGCAGTTCTACGTGTTCTGCCAAAAAACTCAAATCCAGTAGATTTAAAAGATCTTTGGCCAATTATCAGTATACTACCCACATTATCAAAAATTATTGAACGGGCAAAGTAATTACAAATAAAAGAACATCTCCAAATTGTTTCCCTAATTCCTCCTATTCAATTCGGTTTTTCCAGAAAGGATATAGCTGCACCACTGCACTTCTTCACATTGTAGATGACATAATTAGAGAAACAGATAATGGTAAATGCACGTTGCTTGTTTTACTTGACTTCAGCAGGGGATTTGACACTATGAACTATGATTTGCTTACTGCTATATTGGGGTATATAGGATTTTCTAATAATGCCATCATGCTAATAAATAATTACTTAAAAAATAGACAACAAAAAGTTCTCTTCACATTTAAATCATTAATATCAGGGAGTGCCGCAGGGTTCAATACTGGGACCATTGTTCTTTTCTATTTACTCTTCACAACTCATAAAACATTATTTATCTAACTGCAACATTCACTTTTACGCGAATGACACCCAACTGTACTACAGTTTTCCACCCCAAATGATAGAAAGTGCTTGTAATGGCCATTAATGAAGATATCTGCACATTTATCGACTCGACCAGAGATCACTACTTAGTTATAAATCCCAGTAAATCAAATGTACTTTTGTTTGGATCTAGAGTCATTCTTCATGTGTTGGACACATCAGATTTTTACTTTTTTAAATTTGTAGGGTCGTAGAAAAAATATACTGTACAACTCAAATGCATTATTTGTATCATGCTTAGCTGGTTAAACACTTCGCCTACGGCTAAACATCTTCGTTATTTATTTTACTGCCATTACCATTTATTTAACCACGCACATCAGTTTTTCCTAACTATAATTAGTACTAATCGTTTTGGTCCTTTTCTAAATTATTATTTAAAAGCACCGTTATTACTATCCATTAAGAATTACAAAAAGATCAGCTTGTACGATTCGTTTAACTTTATCAACTCCTATTTAGTTACTTTGTCGAAGTTAATTTGATATCTTCCGCCTAAGCAATTTTAAGCAATTTTCTCTTTTCATTTCTTTCGATAATTTCGCATAACGAGTTACCCAAACACTATGATTTAAATTGTTTCCTTTTCCTTCTGTTTGATTTCACAAATAATTCCAAACACGTTAGTTAGGGACTAAGAATGGAAATTACCATTTAAAAAAATATACGAGGTGGTATTTATAAAGATTTACATCTTTCGTATAACATTCTCAAAGTAATAATTGTTATTTTTGCTTTGGGCTGCAAAAGACACGTAATAAAACTTCATCATTTGTCGAAAATATTTAATCTTTCAAATATTTCTTAAATTTTGTAAATAAAAATACGATAGTACTAAATCCGGAAAATACGACGGATGCTTAAGAGGTAACCCCTCGTAAATGTTAAAACGCACCTTTACAGAAGAGGAGCAAAACTGTATAAAAACGTCTTTTTTACACTTGATGATCTACAACTGGAATATTTCTTTAATATAACAAATTATATTATTCTAAACTGACAATTAAGCAATGGCATGATTTACATTTTTTTAAATGCACACACGTGTTGTCACGTTTTATGAATTATATGAAAATGTAGTTACGTAAAATTACTCTATAAAGTATGAGGTGCAAAATTAAACAATTTTTTACGAAAAGGTTCTTTATTTTAAGAAATACCACACAAAAAGTTCATGAAAATTAAAGCAATTGTTTCATTGTTTTTTAATAAATGATTTTTATTTGTATTCGAACCTGAACCGCCATGGGCTAAAAAGGCTTAAAATGTTATGATAGATGAAGGGAAATTTAAATAATTTAGATAAAATGCTTTAACTATAAAATGAATAATTTCACAGACTAAAATTAATATGAAAAGGAAAAATCTTATTTAATATATTTAAGAATAGTAAAGCATAATATCTAATTTAAAAAAAATAATATTTAATTTTATATAGAAGCTAACATGCGTCATTCATTGCAGATGTATAAAATTTGACAATTTACTCGAGAAATCATTGAACAAAATATATTTAATAACATATTATTAACAGAATGTACCTTATAAAATCAGACGGTCAATAACATAAATAAAGCCGAAGCCGCGAGCTTAGTGTGCATCTACTTACTCGCAACAGTTAATCAGTGATTTCTCGTCGTGGATGGGTGACCGCTGGGTGGTTCCACCATGGGCCGTGTGACCATGGGATTCATTCAACTGCGTTTAACCATCGACGAGGTGGAATGAATGAGGGTGTGAATGGGAAAGTAGTAGGACCTTCAAATGGTGGTACAATAAGCAGCAGGGTGCAGTGTTGCCAGATTACAGACGGATTAGGGTGTAGCACGGGAGGTCTGAAGGGTGTAAAACTAAGAAAAAAAATCTGATGTGTCCAACACATGACTTTGCTATCTAGTTATTATAGGCTTTTTCCGGTTATTTTGTACAACCTATTGCAGCATCTCTATAAATGTTTAGAGGATAAACTAAATATATACATTGTCCACATACATCTACCTCGAAACATTTTTCTATAGATATTCATGGAAAACGAAAATACTGAAAAATTTAAATTTCCTACAATTTTTTCATTACGGTCCATTTTATAAAAATCATGTATAAACAAAAATTATAGAGATCGATATCGCAAACAACTTTTATTTCAAAAACTTTCATAAAAATCAGAATTTTGCACATTTTGTCAAATTTCTCGAATACGGATCATTTCAGGAAATTTTTACATAAAACAAAAATTATAGATAATAATATTAGAAGTAACTTTTATTTGAACAATTTTTTCCCCAAACATTAATAACAGATATATTCCATAAAATATAAAAGTGGCCTCCCATAAAGTACCCCCCCAGATGTTCCGACTATGTCCAAAATCTAATCATTTCACGTCAGGCCGAAATAAACCTTAAGTTTAAAAACTCCCAGGTCGGATATTTTGGTAAGTAATAGAGATATTTTTATTCTGTAAAAGCCAGTTCACAGAGCTCCAAGAGAGCTTCAGTTTTAGATATAAATTGATTTTAAATAGGTCAATATGTAGATGGCGCTGCGCTCAATATTTTTTTTTCTATGGGAGGATTTTTCTTGTGTGGCGCATCTTGTAAAAAATGCATTTTTAAGCAGAATTTATTCCATAAACTAATTCGATAAATCTAGCCATTTTTGATATACAGAGTGGGTCACTCAAAACAGTTTCATCCTGTTTTTCAGCATAAATTATTGGATTTTAAGAAATTGCTGAAACAGGTTGATTTTTATTCCAAATTAAAAACATTTTCACAATACAGACATCTGTCATGTGTCAACCCCCTCCCTTTCACTTCTTTAACACCCTAATTTTAAAAAGGTAATGAACCATCATTGAAAAGGTAATTTAATGGGGGATTCAGATATATTTCTGTACATTGCGTCACTTAATTTGTATCGCCCTCTAGTGGGATAAAAAACTACTACGTATTGTAGAGGTGACAATACAATGTAAAGTTCATCATTAAAAAGGTAATTTTATGGGCAATTTAGAAATATAATTGTTTATTTCGATACTTTTAATTGTACCGCCCTCTATCGGGATAAAAAAATCTGTACGTATTATAAAGTGTGACACCTTATTTGAAAGCAAATTTAATTACTAATTCAATGCACCATATAACATTAATTAAATATCCTCCATATTATACTTGCAATAGTTTGAAAATTAGTTATGCATTATTTTAAACATTGCTAACTTTATTTTGTTGCAAGTGCAATATGGAAATATTTATATTAATGTTATGTGTATGTAATTAGTAATTAAATTAGCTTTCAAATGAAGTATCACACTTTATAAGACGTTACAGTTTTTTATTCCGATAGAGGGCGCTAAAATTAAAAGTATCGCAATAAATAGTCAAATTTCTGATTTTCCCATAAAATTATCTTTTTAATGATGTGCCGTACATGGTACATTCCTTATTTTAAATTAAGGGGTTGGAGGAGTGAAAGGAAGGGGGTTAACACATGACAGATGTCTCTATTGTAAAAATGTGTACAACTTGAAATTAAAATCGACCTGTTTTAGTATTTTCTAAAAAATTCAATGATTAATGTCAAAAAACAGGATGAAACTGTTTTGAGTGACTCACTCTGTATATCAAAAATGGCTAGATTTATCGAATTAGTTTATAAAACAAAATATGCTTAAAATGCATTTTTTGTAAGATGCGCTATATAAGAAAGATCCTACCATCGAAAAAAAAATATTTAGCGCAGCGCCATCTACATATTGAATTATTTAAAATTAATTTATGTCTAAAACTGAAGCTCTTCTAGTGCTCTATGAACTGGCTTTCACAGAATTAAAATATCTTTATTACTTACCAAAATATCCATTCTGGGAGTTTTTATTGGTACACCCTGTATATCTAATTGAAAACATGCTTCAAAATACTTTTGATATCGCACGATGCCATCAACTTCCAAGACAAAGTATTTACGTTTTTAGTTAACGCCCAATGTGGGCTAATGGTTACTTTAAATTTCAATTCTCTATGTCAAACAGTCTTTGAGTAAAACGATTGTGACTTACCGGACAGACAGAGAAACACCGAGGTGATTCCATAAGTGTTTTTTATTGCCAATTTGAGTACTAATGAGGCAAATTACTTGAAACATTGTTTGTTTTGCCTTCAAAATTTTACAGTTTTTCCATGTTTTGTCCTAAGTATATCTTTTCCAAATTTAAATTTGATATGTTTTTATCGCGGCAACACTGTGTTTTTGCTATTTACAGTTTCATATTCATATTGCAGTTATCACGATCATGGCTCATTCTAAAACATTGGTTGTGACAACACGCAATAATATTTATTTCAAAAGATATCAAAAAAATGTATTTGTTTCGACTTTTATAATTATTAGGATTTTCTCTTTTTACCTAATACATCGTAAACTATTTTAAAATCAAAATTCCAAATAAATAATTTTGTTTTCTGGCCTTAGCGTGTGAAAAGTATACTAACATCCTCGTAAAAGTGACCACAATTTCCCAAAACCACAAAGTGTGAACGTGAGACATCAAAGGCGACTTTATTTCTCAGCTACCTCCATACACTGCTTATAAGTAGGTAAATAAGTTACACAAAAGTAATAAAAAAGAATTTAGAATAAATTAAATTCAAAATACTAAGAGACCGTAGAATAATTCATAATATCTTGGTAAAGCGAAGTTTCCATTGGTAAAGGAATAACAGCAGAAATCCAACAGGGTATAAATAAAGCAAGAAATGTAAATGCAATTATGCGAAGCATCTGGCGTTCAAACAAATTAAAACTATCAACTTAAATGAACGTATATATTTCCATTTTCAGTTTATGGATCAAAAACATTAAAGGTAACAGCAGTAGTAGCATTTTCAGCTTCATTAAGATACCTTGAAAAAATATTTTAAGATTCCTTTGCGAAAATTTATTTTAAAATGTTTTGGAAAAGTGGTTTTGGATAATATTAAAACAGTGACACAGATGTAACTTTTTTTATTGCTCTATCAAACAGAATTGCATCCAATTACCTATTGGATATAAGATATAAATTATATTTTTACATTTGCTAAAAGAAAAAAATATGTACGTGTAACCAAAGAGTAAATCTGGAACCACTTTTTAAAAATTATTCAGGAAATAGTTAAGAAAAGTCGAAATTCGTATTTTTTCTTTCTTTTACAAGAACAGAATCAAATTAGAAAGTGTATCCAGATGAGCACACACTTAACGTATACCTATTCGAAATTCTTGCGTATATTACTCTAAAGTCAGATATTTACTTCTTTTAATACTTCTCTTAATCCACGGTTAATTTTTTTGCTGACGTCGTAACTTTCTTATTTATTTTCTATATACGCTTGGAAAATATGTTATAACTCTTTTCTGCAATTCAGGCGGTGTAGCTTGCTGAATTTCCTTTACCAGTTAGGACTGGAACAAAATACATGAAAAGCTATTTGAACGTAAAGCAGGTAAATCACCAGTGCACCGAGAACGTGCATCCTCGAAATTCATATAATAATTCAGTTCAAAGGAAATGAGTCTTGGATATTCGATATTACACGTGATGTTGCACAGGAGAAAGACAAAATAGAAATTACTTTTAAAATAGGTTTCTGTCAAAATTGCGTTTGTCTTTTCAAGGCAGGAACAAACAAATTGAAATAACTTTTTGATATCGTTTAGACCAAATAAATATTTTTATAACGTTTGTAGTTTAATAATGTAATATGAATAATCAAGGGCTGTCAAATATTTATGAATTGCTACATTTGGAAAATTGCTCGGTAATTATTCAGTAGTTTTAAGCGCTTCAGTGACAATGCATTACATTTATTTTAAATTTACACACCTGGGTGTAAGTAAAATTTTAATTTGGAAGTATTTGTACCAGTTTTAAACAGAGATATTTGTTTTATATCAAACTTTAGTAAATGAATGTATAAAGTCAAGAAACATTGCAGAGTTGATTTCTTTTTTCTTTATATAAATTATTTACTAGAATAGAGGACCTTGGCGCAAGAAGGAGATAAGTTTATTTTTTTAAATTTTACAGTAGAATTGAAAAATGTTGAGATTTAAAACTAAATCTTATTTGTTTAAAAACATTAAAAATAACAAACAAATGCAAAAACATTAAAATTTATATTGTTTGTTTCTAAGCCACGTGCTATGGTTGTCATGGCGGTTACCGATGTATTGGATATTGAATTAAAATGTCTATTTAGCTCGTGTGACTCTGTGTATTGTCATGAAATTCGTAAAGCCTACCCTGTGTAAGCGCGACCTTGGAAGTCTGCCACTCGATTCATGATCGAAGCAACGCTGACATGTGAAGGCAGTCGGATTGCGTCTCGAATATACAAGAAACGACAGAATTTTCTAGGTATGCCGCTGACGCTTCGAGAAACTGCCATTGAGTCATAGAGATGGAATTTTCGGGAGCGCCTGGAAACTACAAGCACAGAATTGGACTTGAAATAAATAGCCGACTCATCGGCGCACAGTTTAGTTTATTATAGAACATTGTAATGAAAAGTTAAAGTGTAATAAATAAATTTGAATTGTTAGTTAGTGTCTGAGTATTATATAAATTAAATAGTACGTCATAAATAAATTGTAAATAGGGTGTTTTAAATAAATAAACTATAAATAAATTAGACTATCGTCACATTGGTATTAGTAGTGGAACTGTAAATAAATAGTGGGCAATAATGGCTAAAATACTGTGTGATTTAAAAGTGACCGAGCTACTTCGAGAGTTAGAAAATCGCGAGTTGGAGACGACAGGGAAGAAAGCAGAGCTGGCAGAACGTCTTAATACAGCTTATACAATACAGCTCCACAACTCCGTATCGGCGTCTTTGATTTGGCGGTCGAGAACCAAGCAAGACGGAATTGTGCTATCTCTGTTAGATTCGACGGAAAAGTCAGGCCCGGACTAAAAAATATTTTTATTATTGAAATAATTGAAGATCTTGGCGTAATAAGGTTGGTTACATGTCACATTAAGTAAGTTTCGAGAAATTAAGTTTTAAATATGTTTTAATTCTGTCAAATATAAATAAAAAAAATATTTAAATATAAATATTACGAAAAATAGCACATCTTTCGGATTATAGGTAAAATAATTTGAACGTGGCTAGTAATATCCTTGTTAACAGATGTTTTGAGCTAAAACAGTCACTTCACGACAAATTGTAGCTTGCATCCTTTTTACACTAAGGGCTTCCTTTATTAACGACTTTTGTCATGCCCGTGGATGCAAATCAAGTTGTACTCATCGCACAAAGGGTTTATACCTAGATAAATGAATGCTTCGCGTGAAGTCTGGGAACTCGATGGTATTTTGGGTTATTATAAAGAATCGGTCACTTGTGCTTTTATTTTAGCAATACTGTATTCTTAAGATGTATTCTTATTCATTGGAATAAAGATTTGTAGAATTAATATTTTGACAGTTTTTATTAATATAATAGATTCAATTTTTATCTGTCCGTACAGAAGTAGGGAATTTTGAAACTTATTACTAATGTGAAATTTGAATTACAATATTACGCGAAATTACATAATAAGTATCTATTTTAGGTAGGTACTAAATTTGTACTTGGAGAAAGTAATATCGATTTATAGAAGAAAACTAAAAAAGTAAATTAATTTAGCTCCTATTTACTGATGTAAACATTAAAACAAAAAAACAAATAAATAACAGTTTTGTGCAACAAGAGTAAATATAGACAATCCACTCGAGTTGTACAGTATATTTTTTCTACGACCCACTGACGAAAATCGACAAATTTAAAAAAATATTTTAGGTTATTTAGACAAAATAAGTAATTTTAAAATAATTTATCAAAACTTATAGGATATTAGTTTTAATACTCGTAATTAAATTAGTATTATACAGATTGATTGAAATTTTTTTTTTTTCATTTTTTTAAGTGATTTCACTACCTAAAATTGATATGAAATATATTCATTTAGTTGAACACGATAACATACTTTTTCGTTTTTTAGTTTATGCGTAGATTAGCTAATATTTATGTGGGCGTAGAAAAATTATTTTGAACAGGGTCAAATTTACTACTAAAGGTTTATTTGACACGGATATCAATTCTTTGAAGGTTTAAATGCACAGTGTTTGCAAATTGTTTTTTGGTGAGTAGATGCACCTTACACGGTGAGTTTAAGAAATGTTTCAAAACACTGTATAAAATAAACCAGTTCTATCACCACTATTCGTTAGCCTAATATCTTATAAGTCTGTATATTAAACAATTTTGAAATCAGTGTAACCCTACCTAAATTATGATAATTTAGTTTGGGGTCTGCATCATTCTCTAATATCAAAAAAATTAATTGTTTGGCAACACTGTAATATTTTTTAATACATTCTGCGGTTAAATACAGTATTACCAAACCATTCTAAAAATAAAATAAAATAAAATAAAGGGTGTCCCATTTAAAAAACATACATTTTGATTTGTTAGGCAAAAACACGACATCTTGTATATTCAAAAATATTTTTAAAACATAAATCCTTATAACTTATATTTAAAACTTTTTTGCGTGTCTACAACACAAATTGAAATATTAAACAATTACACACTAATGGGACACCCTGTATAAATTATATTATTAACAATGAAAATTTCTTATAATGTAGTACTTTCCGGTTTGGGAATATTTTCTCGCAGGTATAACCCTTATTAAAACAGCTTTTGACTGCACAAAGAGAATGATGTCTTTTTTTTTAACTCATTCTACTCACAGCTAAAGAGTCATCAAAATAATAACAGTACCTTTAACTTAAACAAAATCAACGAAATTATAGGCTCCACGAAATTATACAATCAACGAAATTATACGCACGACTAAACACCTTACCTAAGTACGCTTCTGAATGCCAAAACCATATTTTCCCTCCGAAGGCGGAGCTTAAGCGATGCGCGACGAAATCGACGCAAATCGTTTCCGCCAAGAGAGTGTTTTAGCTGTATTGTATAAGTTGTGGTCCTAAGGAGCACTAGAAAATGAAGGTTTAGATCCGGAAACATTTCTATATTCGGATGATGCATCTGCTATAATTTCTTTAATTTCTTCCGATATGGAAAGTAAAATGTCCTCTATGAAAACCGATATTTCTTCTGATGTTTCCTCTATTAAAAATGATATTTACTCATTAGAAAATAAAGTTTGATCAGAGGTTTCTTCTATAAAAAGTGATATTACTTCCTTAGAAAGTAAATTCTCTTCAGACATTTCATCCTTAGATAATAAAGTTTCTTCCCTAGAAGAAAAGGTGTCTTCTGATATGTCTTCCGTGCAGAAATAAATCTCTTCTTTAGAATCTAAAGTATCTTCTCATATGTCTTCTCTAAAAAATGAAATCTCTGCTGATGTAGAAAACAAGATGTCTTTTGTAGAGAAGAAAATAAAACAGATAGAAGAACTGGTACATTCAGACCCGACCAAGGTCATGAGGTGGAGTTTAAGTTAAAATTGAAAGGAGCTTAGGGATGCCAGATTTTCAGAAATGAAAAGCGGGAGGTTTTAATTTTTGGAAGAAAAATTTTTTTTTTTTAATTGAATACCTACTAACTATACAAAGATATTATTGAAGCATAAAAAAAAAAACAAAAACAAAAATAAATTTCAATGCCCGAATAATAAACATACAAGTACCTATTCTTAATTTTGGTATCATTTTTCGCAATGTCACAACTGTACATTTGTATTAAAATTAACAACAGGTGAGTTTACAGTTGAACTAAAACATATTTCCAGCTCTGTGGGTTTTTTCTGTAAGTAGAGAAAATACTAAATAATAATTTATTACTTCGCTTCTGTTTGTGTTAACAGAATCATGCCACCTGGTATTCTGTAATATTAACCGCTAACTTTGGATGTCTGTTATATAAATAAAATTCAAATATATAAAAAATATACGTAAATCAACAAAAAATGCTTACATTAAAAAAGTTATACTTCTCAAAAAAATGTCAAATTCCTATTGTAACCAATTAATTATTCTAAAACTGCAAATATTTTGAACTGTTTCCTACTCTACCAAGAAGACTTTTTCCTTCCTTTTGCAAAATTTTTGCAAATTCTTGACAAATTTTTTTATAATTAAATTTAATCAATAGTTCAGATTCTGTTTCTTTCCTTTAGGCTACAAACAGACTAAAAATGCTCTCAATCATCGTGTTTGAGTGAAGAAGGGAAAAAACATTAGAGCAAATTTTGAAAACATAATAAACCCATTGCTGCTTAATCTTAATATCTTTAAAATTTAGTAGTGGGTTTTCCAAATATGATGATAACTTTACAAATTCTTCTAAAAATAGGTCAATATCTACACCAATGACAAACTCATCATACATTTTTATGAAATCGTCCAATTTGGGGTTGTTTTCAAATCCATCGCCCCAGAAAAATAAAAGTTGGAGCTTGTAGAGATTACGACGAAATGACCGATAATTTAATAGTATCGTTAACATATTAATAATCTTTTAATATCAATTCAATGTAAATTCAGGGTAAATTAGAAGATTTCTCAAAAATCGGGAGGTTTATAGCTTAATTTAAAAGGCGGAAGGGAGTGTGAGAAATCGGAAGACTCCCGTCTAAATCGAGAATTTTGGAAGCCCTAAGAGTTGTAAACTCTGCTCGTGTTAAAGCCTCAACCTTCAACGGAAAGACGTCACGGACCAACTACCTTAAATAGTTTGAGACAGCTGCGAGAGCAAATGAATGGTATGAGAGAGAAAAGGCCGTAAATCTGACAATCGCCCTTCAGACTATACCTGTGAAAGAGACTAATGATTTTGAACAACTCAAAAAGAGGTTGAACATGCGATATGGCCACGAACACTTGAAGCATCAATACCAGTCACAGTTTAAGAATTGCAAACAGAAACGAGACGAGCCTCTTCAAGAATATGAAGTAGATATTGCCAGGTTGGTGCGATTTGCTAACCCATCAGCTCTGGAAAATATGATGGAATGTTTAGCTGTTCAAGCATTTGTAGATAGACTTTGTGACCATAAAACGCAAAGAATAATTCGTTTAGCCCGTCACAAAATATTGGTCGATGTCTTGTCCGCTGCTCTTAAATATGAAGCGACTACGCTGGCTTCTGGTGGATACAGTGAAGTAAGGACTATAAAAGAAGAAGAACAACAGGGAAATAAATTGGACCAATTGTTTCACATGATAAAAACCCTTATTGAGAAGCAACCGAAGACTATTAGGTGCTGGAATTGCGGTGAAATGGGAAATGTAAGCAGTTCGCGCAAACATCCAAAGACGACTACGAATCGAAAAACCGTGCCGGTGGCAGCACAGGAAAGAACGTTGTTGCCTGAAAGTAGTGAAACCATAAGAGTAACGCGGTTGCAAGGAACTGTAAAGAAAGCAACGTCTGTCATGGCGGAACTTCCGAAGTGCAATAAAGGTGTTGTTCAAGGAATTCTGAATGGAAAGGGGTTGGCCACATCTGTTAAAGAAGTTACAGTACGAAGAACGTAAGTTGTCAGCGATGAGTGGGCCCCTGTCAAATTTAGGAAAGAACAAGAGAACGATCCCGTTTTATAGAAGATACGAAAATTGAAAAAGGAAAATCGTCGACCTACGTGGCAAGAAGTATCGAAAATCTCTCCAGTAGTTAAATTACATTGGGCTCAGTGGGACTCCTTTATCCTGGAAAACGGCTTATTAAAGCGAGTACTAGAAAACGATGATGATTAATAATAATAATAATAATAATAATAATAATAATAATAATAATAATAATAATAATAATAATAATAATAATAATAATTTATTTCCCAAATAACAATATACATACAATCTTAAAATTAATTAAATACATGATATAAAAAAAAAGAAATCACAATAAAGATGAACTTTATTTCACACATATTTATATTGTGGAAAATAAGTTGAGGGCAGTCCCATGAAGACGAACTTGTTATGGGACATCAATTAATCATCGGCACATTAATGTAAATATTATGTAAGATAAAAGTGATAGTAATAGTAATAATAATAGTAATAGTAATATAATTATAATTCAAGATAATAATAATAACAATACCAATAATAACATCAATAATAACATTGATAATAAAAATAATAGAATTATAATTGAACATAATAATAATAATAATAATAATAATAATAATAATAATAACAATCATAACATGAATAATAAGAGTAATAGAATTACAATTGAACATAATAATAATAACAATAATAATAAAAAACAATAAAAATATATTTGAAATAGTTTTTTTTTTAGTTAGTAGCATAAATCATAAAAAAATAATATATAGAGTATAAATTAGACCAATTATAAGAGCAGATAAAAATAAATAAAAAAAAGAATGAGTGTGGAAATGTGGAGACTAATGCAAAAAACCTAAACATATTTGTAAATCGATAATAGATAAATTTGCAAGCCATGTTTTAATTTTCTTTTTATATGAAGATACATTATTCGTTTTTTTTATTGATTGAGGAACTAGGGAATGTAATCTGGGAGTAATGTAATAATTAGAGCGTTGACCGATTGATTTATTTGCCTTTTCCGTTTTAATTTCTGCGTTTTGTTTGTGTCTAGTATTATGCGTATGATCAATAGAAATGAACTTATTTTTATTTTTTTGTTGCATCGATAGGATTCTATAATAATAGAGTTTTTTAGGGTCAAAAATATTTGTTTCACTAAAAAGTTGTTCTGTAGAATAGATACGTGTTCTATTATACAAGATTTTTAAGAAATATTTTTGTAGAACTTCTAGATTTTTAGAATGCGTACTGTATAATCCGCCCCATCCGGCAATGCCATATTGAATATGCAATTCTACAAGCGCATGGTACATTATTTTAAGTTCTTTAAAGCCAAGGATATTTTTTAGTTGCTTATAGGTAAATAGGATTGATCTTAATTTTTTTATTAATTTGTTAATATGCATATCCCATTTTAAGTGATGATCAATCTCAAGTCCAAGGTAAGTTACTGATTCGGCTTTAGTTATTGAACACAGATTATTATTTTCGTTTATAGTAAGAGTTTCTATATTTGGCAAATTGATTTTATTACATGAAAATGTCAAGAATTTAATTTTTTCCAGATTTAGGGTAAGACTCATTTCATTAAACCAATTTTTTATATTTTTTAGGCTTATTTCCGCTTTGAGTTTGACTTTGTCCCATGAGTTGTCAGAGAAGAGAATGACAGTGTCGTCAGCAAAGGCCGATATATAAATGTTTTTATCAAAAGATAAAAGGCCATTGATATAAATTATAAATAGCATTGGACCAAGAACAGTTCCTTGGGGAACACCAACTACTACGTTTTGAATTTCGCTTAACTCTTCATTAACTTGTACAAATTGCTGCCGTTCATTGAGATAAGTTTTAAATAATTTCAAGCAAATTCCTCTTATGCCAAGGTCTTCCATACTATCAATTAATATTTTATGATTAACGGTATCGAAGGCCTTCGCAAGGTCTAGAAATACACCTATCGAACATTTACCTTCATCTAGGAATTTATAGATCTTATTAGTTAATTGAACCACAGCATCTTCAGTTGATCTATTAGATCTAAACCCAAATTGTTGTTCAGATAGTATATTATTTTTTTCTAAAAACTCCATAACTCGATTTTTTATTGCCTTTTCAACTATTTTCGCTATTGTAGAAATTAATGAGATAGGCCTATAGTTAATAACTTGTCTTTTATCACCTTTTTTAAAAAGCGGTTTTATTGTAGTTATATTAAAACATTTTGGAAATATTCCTGTTTCTATTATTTTATTGATAATGTGTGCTAGAGGCTCTTTTATGTAATGGCTTATTAATTTTAGATTTTCTAAAGTTATGCCGTCTGATCCTGGACTTTTTTTATTTTTCAGATCATTTATTAGCTCAACCACCTCAGTGGTAGAAATAGGTTTCAGAAATAATGAATTATTTAAAATATTTCGTTTCACTACTGGTGTGGTTGGTTTAATAATTTTATTAGCCATAAGTTCCCCAATATTAGCATAGTGATAGTTAAAAATGTTCGCAATTTCTTTTTCGCACGTTATAGTTCTGTTATTATAAATTATATTATTTATATTATTGGCCTGATTGTTATATTTTCCTGTAAAATGTTTAATAGTGTTCCATAATTGCTTTGAATTGTTTTGGTTTTTTTCAATCTGAGACTTATAGTATTTTTCTTTGCATATTTTAAGTAAATTAGTTAGCCTATTTTTGTATAATTTATATTCATTTAGTAAATGAACATTTTGCGGATTTTTTAATATGTTCTTATATAAATTTTGCGTTTTGTTTACAGACTTCATTAATGCTTTAGTAATCCAAGGGTTTCGCTTCTGTTCAGAATATTTGATTTTTTTATAGTAAACTACTTCTTCTATCATATGTTTTAAATTATTAACAAAATACTCTGTTGCGGCATTGACGTCGCTTATGGTAAAAATTGCATCCCACTTGAAACTTTTAATTAATTCTAAGAGTTTTTTTTCATTTAAAATTTTATTTTTTTTTGTTATAGGCTTTTCACAATCTTTTAGGTTCTGATCTAGGTAAGCTACAACAGTAGGAAAGTCATCCGTAATATTATATTTAAGAACAAATGATTTTAAATTTATATTCCGAGAACAAGGAGTAGTGTAGCCGAAGTATTTTGTCAGTTACACGACAGTCCATCTGGAGGATATCTCGGTATTAGGAAAACCCTTTAGAGAGTTCGGGAAAGGTTTTATTGGATGAACAGTTTCGACGGTGTAAAGGACTGGTGTAAAAAATGTACCAGCTGTGCTATGAGTAATGGACCACAATGAAAATGGAAGGCTCCCATGAAGCAATACAACGTTGGTAGTTTATTTAAGAAAATCGTCTTAGATATTGCTGGAACATTTAGCATTGCCGAGAATGGTAATAAATACATAATGGTGGTTATGTATTATTTTACGAAGTAGGTGGAAGTCTACTCTCCAAATAAAGAGACCGCAACTGTTGCAGATGTGTAGATAAAATAATTTATTTGTCGATTTGGAGTGCCCTTGGAGATCCACAGTGACAAAGGCAGAAATTTTGAAAGCCAACTTTTCCGTGGAATCTGTGACAGACTAGGCACGAAAAAAACCAGAACCACAGCATTGCACCTATAATCTGATGGAATGATAGAGTGAATGAATAAGACTATTAAAAAATATCTGTTAAAAGTGGTTTCAAACCATCAGCGAGATTGAGATCAGTATCTTTTGCTTTTTGCAATGGCTTGTAGATCCGCTGTCAATGAATCAACAGGCCAAACACCAGCAAACGTCATGTTTGAGCGTGAGATAAGACTACCGTAAGTCCTCGAGTTTGGATGCCGACCTAGAGAAGATATAGCTGGTGAAGATTACGAAGAAGAATGGACGATATGCATGAATTGGTCCACTCGCATCTTTAAATCGCCAGTGACAGAATGAAGAAGCGATACGATACTCAAGTTGCAGCAGAATGTTTCAAGGAAGGCGACAATGCCTGGCTCCATAACCTAAAGAGACAAAACGGTTATTCTCCAAAGCTTCAAAGGTCTTGGGAAGGCCAGTGCATCATCAAGAAAAAAATCAATGATGTCATTTACCGTATAAGTAAGAGCCTGAACGGTAAGCCACTATAACCGGCTGGCGCCATTTGAGAGTCACCATGAAGAGGAAAAAGAAGAAGTAAACCAGCTCCAAGAAACATCTGACCTTGTTTTTGAAGAATTTATGGGTAAATACAGAGGTACCGCAAAAGCAAGATATGGTGTTACAACCTAACAACAACAAGACCTGCTCACGGTTCCTAAATATTACTTGCTGGTCCATAGAACTTACGCCAATATCTACGATGCTCGAGGTCTGGCAGCTGTACTCCGGAAGAAGTTTGGTCGATTGCCAGAACTTCAAAATCAGTTACCGGCCCCTGGAAAAGCATTAAAACTTCAAGATGTATCGCGTTATCTTTTCTATTTGGTAACAAAGAACACCTTTCGAGATCGATCCACCTATCAGGATGTATGGGAAGCATTACTCAGTCTGAATGAGCATGAACTGGAGTCCAATGTACAGAAACTAGCTATGCCAAAGATAGAGAGCTGAATTGGAGAATCATTAGAAACATAGTGAAAGTAATCTTCCAAGATATCCAGGTTGAAATACTAGTCTGCAGCCATTGTCCCAGCGTTCAGGTTATAACGAAGACTGTGCCTTGTTACTTTCATGCAACTGGAAATTGTAAAAGAGGATCTAGTTGCAAATACATCCATTTAGTTTTAGTTTAAGGGGGAACTATTTTTTAAGGGGCAATGTCATGAAATTCCTAAGACGTCCTTGTCTACAGCTGCTTGGCACCCGACTCATGTTCGTAACGACGGAATCTTCCAAGAATGCCACTGACGCTCTAGAAACGAAGAGAACGGGCGGAGAATGCCGTTGAGTCAGAGATGGAATTTTCGGGAGCGTCTAAAGACTTCTCGTAGCAGTGTTGGACTTGGTATGAATAGCCCGGCTCATCGGCGCACAGTTTAGTTTAGTATAAAGTATTGGAATGAAAAGTTAAATTGTAATAAATAGTGTCTAAGTAATATATAAATTAATTAGTTTGTCTTAAATAAATTGTAAATGGTGTGTTTTAAATAAACTATAAATAAATTAGACTATCTTTACAATATGTATCTTTTTTAAATCGAAACCTGTATTTTATTTCACTTTTAGAATAATATGGTATTAATCTATTTAACCATAGAATATGTTTGAAAAATATTACAGGTTTGCCATGAAATTATTTTTTTGTGAAATTAGAGAATGTTGCAGACCGAAAATAAAATTATCATAATTTAGGTAGGTTAGCAATAATTTTAAAATTTTTTAAAATACAAATTTATAAGATTCCAAGGTAACGAATAGTAATGATAGAACTGTTTCGTATTATATAGAGTGTTGTAAAAAAAATATGGCTAAATTAAAGTTCAATTTAATAAATGTTTTCAAATGCTGTAATATGATCTTGTTATTTTATCTGTTTTTATAGTGTTTTAAGCTTTTATTATTTGAGGAGTGGATCAGGTTATTAAACAACTCGTATCACTTTGAAAAAGAATGTTGGACGCCACTATATTTAAACTTTCTAAACTTGACAAGCGATTAATGATGAAAATATAGAAAATCACTAACCTTTATGATACTATAATTAAATAAGGTAGCGACAAATTCTAATTCACAGAGACTTATTTATTCAAATTTAAATGATTTAATGTAACTTATCTGTGGTATAACAGGTAGCAGGTACCAACTGATAATTCTTCTTAGGTAAAGTTAAATCTCGTACACTTCTTTGGATGGCTCGAACTAAACCTCTTGAAATACTTGAAACAACCTCTGTAGCTGGAACCAAACTTCTAAGTTTCAATATTTCTACACATGCAGCTGGAACGTTCTTCCTAACAATCTTTTTCGATAAATTTCTATAAAACCATCGATATAACTTCTACTGAACTTCTACTGAAACCATCTATATACAGCTTGTATAGGACCATCTATATACAACTTCTATAGGACCATCTATATACAACTTGTATAGGACCATCTATATACAGCCAGGATACAAGGAAAAAGGTAAAAAATATAAAGAAAGGAGCCAGGAAGAGTATATAGGAAACAGATAATACTTTTTACTATTAAATGAACATTTAAACTATTATTGGAATAGCTTCACAGAGACCAAATTTAATAGGAAAAGAAAAAGTCTTATTTAACACATTTAATAAATATAGTAAAGCATATTATCTATTTCAAACAAAATAATATATGAAATTATATAAAACATGAGATTTCTTGTGTGATTCAATTCAATGTGTGGTTATGTTGAGGTTATGTTTCAAATTAGACAAATAAATAAAGACATTCTTGTACTAAATATATATTTTCAACAAAATATCGGTAGGAAACTTACCTCTATAAAATCAGACGGTCATTAGAAATATTAAAGACAATTAGTACATCGGATGTACACGATAAAGTTCAAATTAAAATTCAATAATTCAACCTGTTCGATGACAAAGGTAAATCGAAATGACAACCCGAGTTTTGACACAAGGCATAAACGACAAATGACGTTTGTGTAGAGATGGTGGTTTCAAAATAACGAAAACGGTTACAACCGTTACTATGTCTGGGACTAAATAACGAAAACGGTTACAACCGTTACAATGCAAGACCCTACATATTACTTAAGCATTAATTTTTTTTATTTATTTATACAACGATACCAACATGTTAGCCTAATATACAAATACGCCATCAGTGCGTAATTAATTGATATCTGTTTATTAATAAAGTTGTATACGACCGTACAATTATTCTTAAATATGCAGAGTAATCCATGAATAAGGAGTGGACTAAACCTATAATTTCTTAAATAAACACCCTGTGGGTAGTTAGGCATAATAAATTTGATTGTTTTTATATCATCAAACAATTTTAATAGACATAACTTTTGAATTTTCATTTATTTTGTCTTTTTTTTCAAATGTATGTTATACCACCAATTTAATTAATTAATAATTAGTTTCTTTAGTTTTTATTTTGTTTGGCATTCGTCATACCAAAACGCATTTTTTTTATTTTATTTACAGTGGTTCATATTACTTGTAAAACAATGAAATAGAAAACCATTCGTTAATTTTGACAAAATGGATTTATTTTATTTTTGATATGTATTTCACCTATAACAGGTTGGTACACATGGTTGGATAATAAATAAAAAAAATGGGGTACCAAAAATTACAATAGCAATTTACCCTAAATTACATAAGAACCTACATCTTTTCAAAAGCCAATTAGAAAGAAATGAAAAAAAATTATGTTAATTATCATGATAAAGCCAACAAAATCTTGAAAAAAAAATGCGTTTGGGTATGGGGAATGCCAAACAAAATAAAAAAATTAAATAATTTATAAATTAGTGGTATAACATGAAAAAGTTGAGAATATCGTAACACACACCCTGTATACATCATAGCAAATGAAAGAAAATGCAAAACATTTTTAGTCCATTAAAATTGTTTAACGATGTAAAAACAACCAAATCTGTTATGCGTAACTACTTGTAAGGTGTTTGGTTTAAATCAGTATAGGATTGATTTGCTCCCATTTATGGACTACCCTGTATATTTAGAAATAATTATAAAATATGGTCGTATCTGACGGATCTTCCAACTATCCAATTTTGGATTTTCTATAATAATTTTCAGTACAATACCCTCTATTCACCAAATATTTGGTCCTTAATCATTTGTTTACGTTTTTCAATACCCTTTAATTTTACCACACATCAATGGATATTTGTTTGCTGTACTACCTACAATATTTACTGCTATAACACTAATTATTATATTTCCTGATGATCGATTGTTAGCCGAAACTAGTTGTAACTAATTTATTAAAACATTTATGTGGTATTGATTTGGAACATTCTTCATTCATTTACTTATTCCAAGTTCTCCAAAATGGCTAGACGATTACTAAAGTTGTTGGAAACATCCACTGAAATCGCACACCTTGATTATAAAAAAGAAGAAGACGAAAGTTAAATAAGTAACATTAAATATTTGCAGAGTAAACCAGAAGTCAGGATGTTTGCATTTCCGGCAAGTACATTTCAAGAGAGCAGTTTGATAATTACATGGCTCTTGGGTATACACAAGTTATCCCTGCAAAGGGCCAATTTTACAAACGTCCTGTAAAGTCTCAGTCAATACATTCGGAGGCGAGCTTTGTGCTGTAAAATAATGAAAATTTCCCATTATATCTTCAAGAACTCTAATTACTATGGCCATTAAAAGAATTGAGGTCAGCTTTAAGCCCTTTTAAAAGCTAAATGGTCGAATTCAGAACATACAGACAATAAAGACATTTTATTGAAGAGATAAGTTTTGTCATCGTAATACTTGGCAGACATTTTCGTGTAAACAAAATGCCTGCGTTGATATATTGATTTGTAATTGCGGTTTTTCAGTAATCTACTGATATACTGTTGATATTAGAGTCTTCTAATTCTAATAAAAAATATTTAAAGCTAAATCAAATTTTAATACAAGACTGCTGATATATCTCAAAATAATTTAGGTACTCAGTATTCAATATTCACTCTTCCATATTCGATAAAATGGTGGAATGTTCGTAATACTTCACCATTGTAAAATTAAATTAATTAATTTTTTATTCCAAATAAAGTTGTATTTAGTAGGTGATTTGTGTTTAATTGCTAATGGTAATAAGTAGATAACTTTACTTTGTTTTTTCACCAACTAGATATTTCAAGTTTTTTTGTTAAATTTTGCGAAGATATAAAACCTAATTGTCTCCAAAATTAACAAATCATAATTTGATATGCAACGTATCTGGATAGATATTAAATATTTTTGATTGCTTAACAGGTGTATTTTTTTGTGTTTTGAATCTTTAAAGTGGATTTTCTCAAAACTATAAATTTCAAGTTATCTAGTTGTACCTAAGGGGGCGATATGATAAATAAAATTTGCCAGAAATTCTTTGATAAGATTGAAGAACAGTTTGAGAAGAAGTTTAAAAAAATTGTGAAAAGATTAATAAATTTGATAAAACAGTTGCAGTAAATATCCAAGAAATAGCGAAAAATAAAAATAAATTAGGTGAGTTAGAAAAACATCAGAGAAGAAATAATTTTAAGATTTACCGGGGTAAAAGAAAATGCAAATGAAAATTTATTAGCCACTATGATTAACCTGATAAACCACAGTCTGAAAGTGAAGTGCACGTCTTTAGAAATTTCTAACATCTTTAAAATTGAAAAAAATATCGATGAAATAAAACCGCGAACAATTCGCGGGTGCATGGGTAAAGGGTCATTACATATAAATCATAAAATTCAAGAAACAAGCAATTTAAGTTTGAAGATTTGTGTACGTACATATATTTTTTTAATTGTTACCATAGGGTAAATAGGAATACATTCTTTAGGAAAATAGGCAGGCCGAAGTTAAAAACATTTATTTTATTAAAATAAAAATACAAAATTAAAAAAAAACATGTAACTTATGTCATATGTCACATGTCACAAAAAACTGACTTATGCTTTTTGGCACTAAAAAACTACAATACATTAAAATGAAAAACATTATGTAACTAAAAAGACAATTTAGAAAATGGAAACTACTGTTCCTCAGAATCTTCTGGTTCAGAAACATCTGCTAAATCAGGATTAACATCCACCACATCTTCAGCAGTCTTTAAATTTTCGTAAAAATCCCAAAAAGTACGTGATATAAATGGTAGCAAATCTATTGGATCACGTTTTTTCTCTTTAGATATGAGAACTGGTCCAGCATAACTGAGAGGTGGATTTAATATCAGAGGTATTTTTCCTCTTCTTCTAAAACTTACTGAATGGAATTCATCACTGTCTTCAAGAGACGTTTTAAACTTTAAAATTCCAAAAGATCGCTTTTTATATCTTAACCAACGTACGTGATGCCAGTTGGGATAACCAGAAGGATCAAGTTTTCTGTTTACTAGTGGTCCTTTATATAAGTAAGAGAAGTCATAAAAGTCATCTTGTGTCATTTCTTTTACAGAAAAGAGCTTTTTTTCCCAACCAGACGCATTAGTTGCGCCCAATCATGTGGATGCTGTATTGGTCCATTAAATGTTTTTTTCTTTTTTTCTATTAAACTTTGGTCACTGTCACACTCGATATGAGTGTGACCTGGAATCAGAAACTTGTGATCTATAGTTTCCAAATAAGTGGAATCTTGTAAGGCTTTCATACACATTGCAGCAATATTCGTGTTTTTGTTTTGACTGCCACACGTATCTGAATACAGTATTATATGTTTAACATGAACATCCATATCTTTCTGTAGGTACTTATATAAACAAGAACCGATATCGTCACTACCTCTTTTCGCTATAGCTTTGTTCGGCTTACCAATTTTATAATATTTCAGAACGATTCAGAACTGCGTGAAATTAGTTGTGCACTAAATTACACACGAAACAGTCAATCCTAGAGTGTCCTAGGACTAGATTTGAAGAAACCCGAACACGTAAAGGACCCCGCAATAATCTTATGGAAATTGGGTTTCTGTCAAATTGTCTGAATTTTTGATATGTTTAGATTTTGTCATCCTGAATAAAAGTCTCCATGGGCACAAAGTTCTAAAATGAATATTTTGGCAGCTACGGAGCTGCCAAAGCTCCCCTGACCCGTTGCAAAACTATTCATTTTCAATACTATTTACAGATGTCAAAAGCATATTTTAATTATTCTAATATATAGAGTAATATTTCTGAGGTCACTGGATTCAACCCTCATGTCAGATTTGACAAATTGACCGTTGACAGCTGTCAATTCACGGTCAACGAGGAATATAAAAGTAAATATCCTCTTTTCACATTGAAAGTTTGGATTTTTGAGGTCGCTGAATTCAATTCTCATGTCAGATTGGACAAATTGACAGTTGACAGCTATCAATTTTAACAATCTGGCATGAGAATTGAATTCAGCGACCTCAAGAACCCAAACTTTCAATGTCTCAGAAAATGCGAAAGCCTAGTGTTATCTTTATTTAATTATGCGGATGCCTTATACGGTCCTAATTTAACGGCATATTACAAACAAAAAGTTCAAAAGGTTCAGAATTCATGCTTACGGTTAATCTATGGCATTAGAAGAAGGCAAAGAACTTCCCCAAAACTACTTGAAATAGGCTGGTTAAATATGCACAATAGACGAATACTTTACGCTACGTCACTATATCATAAGATTATTTGTAACAAAAAACCCCCATATATTTATCGTAAAATTACTTACCGTACCGATATTCATAATATAAATATAAGGAATAGAGGATTACTGACTGTTCCTTCTTTTAGAACTGAATTATTCAGGCGATCATTTAGTTACAACATTTGCTATCTTTACAATACGGTTGCAACTAATTTTAAACTCCAAAGTGTTTCCAGATTTAAAACAATGTATAAAAACTATCTCTTAGCATCTCAACATTAGTCTTGTAAAATTAAATAGATTCAATTCAAATTTAAACTTTTGTACCTATTATTTCTTTGGTTAGATTGTTAGGTTAAACTTTTGCACATATTTTTATATTTTCATATAAATAATATATATTTCTTATAATTTTTATTGATTGTATTTTGGGTAATTTTAGGTACTTACAAAAAATACAGGTTTATCTAGGGTTAAGTGGAAAAATATTTTTATTGTCTACTCGACAATAAAAATAAACTTCGCCCTTTATTTTCATTTACGCATTTTACGCCAAAGAAAATAATTATTATAATTATTGTAATTTATAATTGTTTACTGTGTATTTGAAAATAATAAAGACGATTTATTATTATTATTATTATTTACTTCTCTATTCCTCGTTGACAGTCAATTGACAGCTGTCAACGGTCAATTTGTCCAATCTGACATGAGGGTTGAATCCAGTGACCTCAAAAACATTACGCTATATATTAATTAAAATATGCTTTTGACATCTGTAAATAGTATTGAAAATGAATAGTTTTGCAGAGCTTTGGCAGCTCCGTAGCTGCCAAAATATTCATTTTGGCACTTTGTGCCAGTGGAGCCTTTTTTTCAGGATGACAAAATCTACAACATATCAAAAATTCAGACAATTTGACAGAAACCCAATTTCCATAAGATTATTGCGGGGTCCTTTAAATTCGCATGAATATAACGATTTTAAACCGTCCTCAAAAGTAAGTCGAACAAAGCTTATAGCTTCATGCCACACAAAACATGTGGCTTGACTGGTATCACAGTTGTGTATTGTCAGGATAAAAGTCCATAGCTGCCTTTTGTAAAAGGCAAGTGATGATTGCACTACAGGTGTCGGTAAACACTGTTGCAAGTCAAAGGTTATAGTCTTCCTTTCTGGATCATCTTTGGTAACAGTTTTGTCTTTCTTTTTAGACAGATAAGTCTGCAAGTTTATGATGTTGCGCAAGATCATCTTTTAGTGTAGTATTAGTTGGATCAAGATTAATTTGCATTGATAACTCATCACACTTTTCACAGGTGTCTTTATGAGGACGCTTTATGCTGATATTTAATTGGTGGAACTCACGTTCGTATACAAATCTTGACACGGGTTTCACAGGATATTTCTGTTTGTACTCGTTATAGAGATCGGTCAGTGTGACGTATGGCGGAAAATACTTTTTTGTAGAATCTCTGCGTGTGAAGTGACTTTCATACGTAGGCACTGAAAGTATATGTTGCCGAACGTTTTCTATATCTTGCAAAGTTAGTTTGTTTGGTGGTGCACTTTTTCCTCTGCCATCAGCTACTGTAATTTCAGACTGATTTGACAACTTTTTCTCAATTACAGTTCTTATAAATCTTTGAGTTTCATTAAAGGTTGCAAGGAAACAAAATTTACAAACAGAGACGTTCCTACCATTTACTTGCAAATGATACAAGACTGTATTCATGCGGTGTTTACTTTTATTTGGGACAGACGTACGGGGTCTTGATACTGATTTTTTCTTTATTTCAAGTAAACCAGCAGCATAAGGTAAAAGGGGCAGGAGTACTTATTGCGTTAAAAAAAAAGTTTAAAATACTGAAAGTAATAAAGAATAGTACTCAATTTGAGGCAATAATACTCAAAATTAAGATAAAAAGCCATATACAAATTACATTGGCCTGTATATATATTCCGCCGGGTATCTCTTATGCTGTTTTTGATTCTTGCATACATTTTTTACAGAACAACATTACGCGACTAATGAAAACTTTATATTCGGAGACTTTAACTTACCGGAAATCAGTGGCTCATTCATTCCCAACCACAATTTTAATACAAAACTTTCTACTTTAAATGACTTCTTAAATTTTAATTTTTTTAACTTGTATAACGATGTCACTAACTTTCAAGGAAGGACTTTGGATTTAGTAATATGTTCAGACGAAAAATCATGCAATATTACACATGCATCAAGTCTTTTAATTATTGAGGACTCATACCATCCTTCACTAGAAATTATTCTACAATTTGTAGAAAACTTATCAGAACATGAAGCCAAGAGTAACAGCAATTTTAAATATAATTTAAAAAAATCTAATTTCAATCTTATGGCAGAACTTATCAAGGACGTTAATTGGAATGAGGTAAGTTTAGAATCTAATGTAGATAGAGCATTAAATAATTTTTATAAAATTTTAAATAATATTTTTTCAATGTGTGTTCCTGAATTTAAATTATATAAAAATCACAATAAATTTCCGGTATGGTACAATAGAGAAATCAAAGAGTTAATTGCAAAAAAGAATAAGTTAAGGAAAATAAAGCACATTTCAGCCTATTATACTGAAAAATATATAGAGATTAGGAAAAAATTAAAATATCTTACGAAAAAAGAATATACAAATTATGTTAAATCTATTAAAGATAAGGTAAGCACAGACATTAATGTTTTCTGGAATTATGTTAGCAAGAGGAGAGGGGTCAGAGTTCAACTAATGAAAATTACATTCACGACGATAAGGAAATTCCGTCCAAAGATACAGCACAATGCTTTGCAGAGTTTTTTGCCAGTGTATACTCCACAAATGCAACCGACTACAATGTAAATTTTAAAAGTTTTCAAAATATAGCTAACGATACATTTTCAATAAAATCTATAGCTGTTTCAGACTTTAATAAAGCTATTAAAAAGCTTAAACCAAAAAAATCAGCGGGTGTAGATGGTTTACCACCATACATACTGAAAGGCTGTCAAGAATGGTTACGTGACCCATTACTGCACATATTTAATCTGATAATCAATAATGCTGCCTTTCCAGAGCAGTGGAAGACTTAAATTTGTACCCCAATACATAAAACTGGGGATAAACGTAGTATAAAAAATTATTGGCCGATATCTGTTATGTGTGCTCCTTCAAAGCTCTTTGAACAAATTATTTATAGTAAACTGTATGCATTTGTCGAAAATACCATTGTAGAACAACAACACGGGTTTGTATCCAAAAAATCTGTGAATTCAAATCTGTTAATATACATCAACGAAGCAAATGACTCATTAGAAAATAAGACTCAACTAGACACAATATTTACAGATTTTAGCAAGGCCTTTGATAAAGTGGATCATGGCGTCTTACTACAAAAGATTTATCGTTTTGGACTATCTGAAAATATTATGAATCTTTTTAAAAGTTATTTACAAAATCGATTTTTTGTAGTAAAACACGATGGAAACACTTCAGGTAAATTTCACGCTTCATCTGGGGTTCCACAGGGATCTAACTTGGGTCCCTTGTTTTTCCTCTTATTTATTAATGATTTGCCAGATGTTATTAGATATTCCAAATGTTTACTTTTTGCTGATGATGTAAAAATATTTAAGCCTATACAAACCGTTAGAGATTGTTCAGCTTTGCAAAAAGATATAAACAGTGTATTGGAATGGAGTGCTCAATGCAATGTAATGTCAATTACTCGACAAAAGGATCCAATTATTTTTGATTACTGTATGGATAATGAGTCACTAAAACGGGTATATGAATTCAAAGACTTAGGAATTACGTATGACTATAAACTATCTTTTAAAAAACACATTGAAAATGTAGTAAAATCTGCAAATCGCGCTCTTGGATTTACGATACGACAGACGTCTCTTTTTGTCAAAATCGATTCTATAAAATTGATATATGTTACGTTAGTAAGATCTTAACTTGAATATGGCTCTGTAATATGGAATGGAGAATACCAAACCATTTTGCAGGAATTAGAAAGAATACAAAACACATTTTTAAGATACCTTTACTTTAAAAAATACTTTATTAGACCAGATTATATTAGTGTCAGAACAACACAATTACGAAGTGAATTTAAAATACCTTCTTTAGACTGTAGGAGAAAAATGTTTGCTATACTTTTTTTGTATAAAATCATAAATAACCATATAAATTCCGCAGAAATATTGTCAGTTTTGCCATTTAATGTACCTCCTAGACCTACGCGTTCCGCGATTATGTTTAATATTCCCTTTGTAAGTAGCACTCTTCGATCACCATTCCTAACCATGCTCCGTTTAGCAAATAATATTACTTGCTTGCACGAAGTAGATTGGCATATGCCTCTAATAACATTCAGACACCTAATTTATAGGTATATTGTGAACTTGTCTGTTTAATTATTTTAGTTTTTCCATTTCTTTTATTATATGATTTGCTTTTTATTTTTTAGAAATTTTTTTCTCAATATGAGTTTGTGTTTAATCCCCCTATATCTATATATCTATTTATTTAATATGTATATTAATACGTTTTGATCGATTGTGTAAATAATAAATATTGTAAAGTCTATCCTTGTAATTTAGGCCAGTAAGCCTGTTAGGATGGAACAAATAAATAAATAAATAAATAAATAAATAAATAAGCTGTTCTTCTATTATAATCCGCCACAGCCCAATATTCAGTAAAGAGTTTATGTCTTTCTTCTTCAGAAATATTTTCTCTACACTTATTTCTGCAAGGTTTAAGAGGCTGCATGGTGCGTGCAGCTCTTTTTTTTTTCGTTGGAATTTACATATTCCTGGCCAGTATTACGTTTCTCCTTTCTGTGCTGTCTACAGCCCTCGTATCTCTTTTTATTGCTCGCTTTTTGTCCCTATTATGTCTGGCTCTATTGGTATTGTTGTTGCTCCTCTCCATTTGTTGTTGTTTGTCGTTGTCTTATTTGAATTGTTAAATCTTCATCGCTTTCACTACCAGATGAAGTCCCGGGTTGTTCAAAATCTGGATCCCTAATAGAATCATCAGAGTCAATGATAATTTCCTTTCGGTCAACTTCGTCCTGTGAAGGAGCTTTGCTGCTCTGATCGTCCTCATCTGCAACCATCAAAGAATATCTTTATAATACCTGAACTGCTGTTTATCTTATGTAAGAGTTTGAACATGTACTTTGAAATACATTTCCCTATTTTGTTGAAAAAAATATAAACTTGGCAACGTTTCCACACTGGAAGCCGAACGCGGCCCAGAACAAAACAAGTTAGGTTATGTTCAGTTATCAGTTTGTTTCATCTTTCTGATCAAATTAATAATTTTATAACTTATCTTCATGAGTATGAGTTTCATTATTGCTTTCTTTCAATAAATTCAAACATTTTTGTGCCCTGCTGCTCATCTTTCACAGTCAGTTTGTCTATAAAACCGAGAACAATAAACATCTTAATCGTCACAAACAATAATATGTTGCCAAACCTC
This sequence comes from Psylliodes chrysocephalus, assembly GCA_927349885.1. Taxonomy (NCBI): domain Eukaryota; kingdom Metazoa; phylum Arthropoda; class Insecta; order Coleoptera; family Chrysomelidae; genus Psylliodes; species Psylliodes chrysocephalus. Next base: position 93,189,678 of record OV651816.1, on the reverse strand, counting down.
TGCTTATGTGATTTTGCAAATATGACTTTTTTGTAAAATGGTTTAAGTCAAACAGCTGCAATATACTTCTTATGTGTAAAATGTATCAAGTCCTGACATGATTTTATATGCACAAGAAAACAATAAATTGAAATGGTGAAAAATGTCTGACTTGATCCATTTTAGCAATGTAAATATTTTTATTTTCACATATATATGAAAATGTGTCGGACATAATTCATTTTTCACAATACTTAAGTCTATTTACACAAGCAGGAATGTCTGTTTTCAAGATAAACCTTTTAGCACATATCCATTTCCTTGCTATATTACACTTTTGACTTGTGACATTTATCCCAAGCAAGCGCGTTCATTTTGTAAAGTGATAAATGCATTAACGACTGAAATAAAAAAAATGACTTACGCCCCTATACCCATGCACCCGTGAATTATGATATAATTTCTTACTTGCATTAAGAGGAACAAAATCTTTAAGACAAGAAAACATCTTATAGGTAGTGGAATTTTCGTTATTAAAGACATGATACAATCAAGATAAAACCTATTTATGTTATCGAGAAAAAATGTGGACCAAAGGATAAGAGGAAGACTAGTATATATTTAACATAAAAATGAAAACGTCTGTGTTAAAAGTGAACAGCAAATATTTAATTTATAAAATCAGTCGGCCCACGGACTAATGTAATGTATTGTAAATAAACTTTGGGTTTTCAATTCTCTTTTAAACCTCATACGTAGTTTTTCTTTCTCTTTTTTGCTAAAGATTAAAGTACTTTTACTTCTGACAAACCTCTTATACGTCTGATACAATTTGATATTCGATGGTTGTATTTCAGGTTTTAGACCATGTTCGACTTTTTATGAAGAATAACTTTTTTCCAACTATTAATAATAAAAAAGTTTTTCATCCGCCAACTTACGTAGACAGTTGGTGGCTATGAAAAACTTTTAAGTCAAAAAGAAATCGACAAAATTGCTAAAAAAACACTATATTTCTGTTATAAGTTATTTAAAAGTACCTGGGTGGCCTTTATCCATACGGTTAACGTGTGTCCTTTTACCTATAAAACATCCTGTATTATCACAAGGCAAGTAATTTTTACTCTTTCAAATAGATTTTGTTAAAATTTAAAATAGCTACTCATGATCTGTTTAGTCTAGATAAACTCAATTAAGAAGCACGAGTCTTATTTTGTTAATCTTTTTTTTGCTAATTATTTACTATAAAACTATTATAAAGCTGATTATAGTTCGACTATAAAAAAAATTTATATTTTACTATTTACATATTTTTTCTGGACCGTATTTAAATTTTAATAAGTTTTCACGACATTTTCGGAATATATTAGCAATGTAATTTAAAACAAGCCGTTTTTATATAAATTGTATCTTTTTGATGGTAGAAATAAAGTTCTTAGTTCAACAAACTAATTAAACTCTCAACTGCTTGATTATTCTCATCATGGTGATGCAAATCAACATCTGCTTCCTTCGTTTTCGTCCATTTTCTGTCACAATTCTGTGGAATTTTATTCTTTTTAGATGGATCATTTTACGTGCCTCGCTATTTTCTCATTACCAAGTTCCAGTAATTTTGGTGGTAATTTTGTTTTGTTGAAACTGATGGTTTGTTAACTATACGTTTTAAAAGTTTTTTTTATATACCATACAACATTATATTTACGAGTCTTTACTTATTGGGCTATATCTAAAGTAAAGATATTCGGTGTTTTGTGTGTATATTAATTTTTAGTTTTTGATTCTTAATAATTTTTTAGCACCTCAGAGGTGTGTTAAGTCACATTTTTCAGAGAAATGAGTTTTCACCAATTGTGGATTTACTGTACTAAATAATATCTAGTGGAAAACAGATTTAACACAAGCAGTTATTAAAAACTCATATTTTATTATATTGTTATTCAATGCACACCATTTTAAAGCTTAGAGTATCTACTTTTCAAATGTATTTTTTTAATAAGGTTGCTCCATTTTTCAGAAATCGGGAAAATTGATCACACCGGGGAAAACCGAATTTTTTTTTAAATACTTCTTGTTCCCCGCTATTAATTTTTTGAACAATAATACCCAGACCGAAGTGAAGCTGACCTTAATCATCTGCTTTTGTTGGTATACAATCTCTGTTATTTTTGGAGTCGTTATTGTCGGTTATTATACAGGGTGTCTGTAAAAGGTCTTTACAAAAACATACCACATATTCCTTAAACCAAAATAAGTCGATTAAAGTAAAATTACCTTAGTACAAAGTTGCTTCGTTTGGGCTCCAGAGGGCCTTGAAGTTACAATTTTTAAATCGTTTTTCCCATATAAATTTAAAACGGCATATGCGATTTTTCTGAAGTTTGGTATATTGGTAGAGTTTTATGTGGCAAAAAAAATGGTATTAAAATTTTGTCCAATAATAATACATAGGCGTAGAACTTGATTGAAATTTAGATTGCGCAACTCATTTGCTTTAAAAAAGGTACTCTTGATAAGACTCGATTACTTTCATGGTTTTCGCTAAATTTCTGTTTTAATAATTTAGAGTGTATAGGTTTCACAAAAATATTTATTTACAACATATTCAAAATAGAGATTTTACAAAAATTGTTCAAAATGTTCACCATTTTCACGCATACAAAGATTTATACGTCGAATAAAATTAAAATGTATCCTTTCCATAACTTCTTCATCACCTCTAAGATTGTTTATTGCATCTTGAATACGTTGCAAGAGTTGTTCCTCATTTTCTACAGGTTCCCTGTAAACTGTGAATTTCAGATGTCCCCATAAAAAGTAATCCATCGGTGTTAGGTCTGGGGAACGTGGTTTCTAGTTTACAGGTTCGTCATTACCTCTTCCTATCCATTTGTGGGGATATTGTTCATTCAAGTGGTTTCTAACGTTTAAAGAAAAATTCATAAACCACATATCTCTCCAAAGTTGGAGAGGTAAATCTTCTAACAATTCTGGCAACGTATTTTGTAGAAAATCCAAATAATATTCTTCAGTTAATCTTCGTGGAAGTACCAACAATGAAATTACCAATTATTCCAGCCCACACATTAATTTTGAATTCGTGCTGAAAATGGTTTACCTTTATTGCATGCGGATTTTCAACGGCATAAACATGTTCATTATGGGTATTAGTTATACCTCTTCTAGTAAAACCCGCTTCATCGGTAAAGAGAACCTTCTTGACAAAGTTTGGATCTCTTTCTCTTTGCATATTAACAAATCGACAAAAACCCAAACGAATTTGAGGATCATGGACTAATTATTCTTGTACTGGCTTCTTATGGTATGGATATAGCAATTGTTCTCCAAGCACTTTATGAACGACATCTTTACTTACTCCTAGTTCCCTTTCAATTCGTCTGGTGCTTAATTCTGGTTTTTCTTCAACACGTTCTAAAATGTCTTTTTCAACTTCAGGAATCCTTACAAAACGTTCTCTTCCATTATCAACAGTGTTGGGAGCAAAGGAACCGGTCTCCCAAAGACATCTCTCAACAGCAGCAGAAGTTGGGTGGCTAGATACACGACGATTTGGAAACCTTTCAGAGTATACCCTAACACTCTCTCGAGCATTTCTTTCACAAAATCCTAATGTCAGTAACATATTGGTATATTCTGCGTTGGTATATTGTACAGCCATATTAATAAACCACGCATTTGTTTTTTTTTTTAATTATTGAGTCAAATAGAACACTTTCAATCGTTAACAAGAGATTAGGTGTTAAAACTTGACAATATTTTTATTTAGATTAAACTATGGAAACCAACAATAAATGTTTTTGTATACGTATTGCAGGCAAATAATTAATATTCCTCAAAAAATCGTACATGGCAAGAATCGAGTATTTTTGTTAAAAGTCTCGATTAGAGGTGTTGAAGAAGATATGAAAAAAAGTACATTTTTATGTTTTTCATCGTATAAAATTTTGTCCGAAAATAATACATAGGCGTAGAACTTGATTTGTTAAATAATTGCACCTTTAAAAATTCTACGCCAATGGCAAAAAAGGGGTTTGAGTATGAAATTTGGATTGGGTACTCATTTACTACAGAAAAGTACCCTTGATAACACTCGATTTACTCTCATGGTTTTGACAAAGTTTGTATTTTAACATCTATTGTTTATGTTCTAAAATTACTAAAATGCAAATTGCGTCAAAACCATGAGAGTAATCGAGTCTTATCAAGAGTACCTTTTTTAAATTAAATGACTTGCGCAATCTAAATTTCATACTCAAACTCCTTTTCTTCCATTGGCGCAAAATTTTTAAAGGTGCAATTATTTAAAAAATCAAGTTCTACGCCTATGTATTATTATCGGACAAAACTTTAATACCATTTTTTTTTGCTACATAAAACTCTACCAATATACCAAATTTCAGCAAACTCGCATATGCCGTTTTAAATTTATATGGGAAAAACGATTTAAAAATTGTAACTTCAAGGCCCTCTGGAGCCCAAACGAAGCAACTTTGTACTAAGGTAATTTTACTTAAATCGACTTATTTTGGTCTATATATCATGATACACTAATACAAATAAAAATAATAAAATAGAGTATAAAGAATTTATAAATTACCAAAAATTGAAAAATGGTCTTTCAACTGAAATATGGTCTAATGTGTACTACGAAAAAATATTGATATGATGCTTTATTCATAAAATAAAGTTTTATATCACAAAAAGTACGACAAAAATAAAACAAAACAATAAAAACACCAACAAAAAGCCATGGTCTAGTTATCCACGGTCTCCTTAACTCAATAAACAAAAAAAATGAATTATACTTAAAAATAAAAAATACTCCCAATGATTCAGAGTTAAAACGGGACGGTGGTGTAGCGGTCTATCGCGCTTATATTCATTTATAGGCAAGTTTATGAGTCTGAGACTGCTGGGTTTCGAATCCCAGACCAGACCATGTGGATTTTTAATTAAATTGCATGGTTCGGTTTAGGATTTGATGTGTGGCGTATTAATATAAATTCAATTTCTGTTGATATGACATGCAGATTAAAAAAAATTCGCCATACATTACCGTCTCGATGATGGTGGGTGAGGTTTTCCGTGTTTTCCTCACCTGTAAGTCAAATGGCACCATCAATCATCTTTAAGTCGCCCCGGAGCGCCACGGCAAATAATAATAATAGCCGTCCCTTCCCCTAAACAAGTCGTTCAGTTGACTTCAGGGGTTGAAATTCACTCGTAAGGGGGTGAATTAGGGAGAGTATTATTATTATTATTATAAAACAAACATACGCAATCTTTAAAAATAAATTAATAAAGTCAATCAAAAAAAGTAAAAAAGAATATGCAAAAAAAATTATAGAAAATTCAGAAAATTCATCAAGGAACGTTTGGGATTGCGTAAATAAAATTTGCAATAAAAAACAAAATAAAACAGAAATCGAGACAATTCTACATAAGAATAAAATAATAACGAATAAACTAGACATTTCAAACCCTTTTAATACCTATTTTAGTAAGATTGGAGAAGTTTTAGCAAACAGCATTGAACCAGCTCTTGATTTTTCTGAAGACATTGAACTTACACAAAATACAATGTACTTATTTCCAACTAATGTCACTGAAGTATTTAATACCATTCATACATTAAAAAATAAAAAATCACCTGGGGCTGATAATCTAAGAGCCGAAACGCTTAAACAAATATCATATGAAATAAAGGAACCACTTACCTATATTATTAATAAAATATTCTAAACAGGAATTTTCCCTAAAGTACTTAAGATAGGAATGATCAAACCATTATATAAAGGTGAGGATAAAAGTGAAATATCAAATTACAGACATATATCATTAATTTCAAATGTTTCTAAAATTATAGAAAAAATTTTAAAATTCTGATTAACAAGTTTTTTTAAAGCCAACGACATAATTAGTGATACTGTTTGTCATAACAAACTATTACATAAGCTTTATTCGTATAGTGTAAGAGGAAATACTTATAGTCTAATAAAAAGTTAAGATAGTAATTGTTAATTTAATTATTTAAGTATTTTTTAACCTATTATATTTACCCGCGTACAAACTGATTGTATTCAGTTTCTGCGGCGTTTTATGTTAATTCGTATCATTATGTATTTAGGTTGATACTTTTAAAATATTTGAATAAACATATTATTATTATTATTATTATTATTATTATTATTATTATTATTATTATTTAGTACATTTACGGTTTCTTTACATTTGTTAAAACAATAAGTGAACTTTAAAATGTAGATTTGTTGACCTATCACACCCTACTTCTAAGGTGCTGATTTATGACATTTTGTGTTCAAAATTTTTCATATTATTTTGTTTTTCCGGCTTTTGATTTTCAATAATATTTTGTAACAGTAAAATACTTGTATACTATTTAATAATATACTAAAAATTAAATCGTAGACATTTTACGTGGTACGAAACTTATTTTTTAATATACCAAACCCACTAAATTAGTGAAAAATATGCCGAGATATTCAGAAACCTTTGTTTGTATTATTTATTCCACCAAAGGTTCCATTTCATTTTAATTTTTAAATAGTATAAAGTTACCACCTGATGTGAGCGCTAATTGTGTTTTCTTTTATTTTATAACAGCGTAATATAAATGAATAATATTGCATTTTTCTTTGCTACGTATGTATAATAAATTTTGAAATAAAGCACCGCACATAAGCATACATCGCACCGAATTCTCGTATATCATGAGTGCCTCTATTCTTCTGGCCTAGTTTCATATACTCGAGCACAACACACAACTTTTTTGAGAGGTTTGTTTTTGAAACTATGTGCATTGTGCGGGAATATTTCTTGCTCCGGTTTTTTTGCCGTATCTGTGTAAAATATGGTTATGCGAAGTTAATAGACGGCGTGGCATACCGCTAAATAGCGCGAACTTTTAAGCAACTCTGGCTGATAATTTACAGCATCAACAGAAAAAAAAATAAAATATATATTTAGAGCTTTACACTTGAAAGATTACACTTCTTTAAAATAAAACAAAATTTGTTCCAACTTCTCGATAAAATATAAAATAAATGTTGAATGAAGTGAAATTAACGGATTGATCGACTTACCTATAAGGATGATCGATCCAAATTATTCCAGTTGTTGTCCATAATGATTATTACAACCTGTAGTATACATGACTCATACTGTACTTAGTACTAAAAATTACCAAGAAGTTATATATTGAGGATATAAAAGACTCTTTTATGATATAAATAGATTATCTTTGATTAATAATTAGTTTTACATTATAAATAGGAGTAGAATCTTATTATTGTTGTTATTTGAACTTGTGTGTTATGTGTTATTTGTTATTTGAAGTAGCTTTAGTTCAGATATCCATTTAAGTGTATTTTATACTTAATAAAAAATTTTAAAAATAAAAGTTCCATTTTGGAATTTATAACTGGCGCAGTCAGTAGGATACACGCGAGTCGTGAAAAGGTTTAATCGAGTTCGCTGTTGCCGGGCCGAATACTAAGTTTTTGTGACTTCGGAATTTTAATTCCTCAAGTGTGGTTCCTAACGAAGAATTGGTGACGTCCACCAGTTATCCCTTTTGTGGCGACATTCTTACTTCCAATCGTCGATTATTGGACATCAGCCCATGGTGATCCGAAACGACAATTAGAAAGCAATTGAAGAAAATAGTAAGTGCCAAATATCCTTTAATTTCCCTTTCCTTTAATTTAATGGTATTAAAAAGATTATACTATCATATAATTTTGAAACTATTTTATATTTTATTTTGATTATATTTTAGGTGTCTTCTTAACTCGGGACTTCTCAACTGGGGACTCTACCCTTTTGGAGATAAAAAGTGTCGGCTTTAGCAAATGGATATTTAAGCATAGGATTAGAAAGTAACCAAAGCTATTTTGGTTGCAAATCAGATAATAATCCTTCATTTATTTACAATTATGAAGAAGGCTTTAAATAGTCATTTTTTAATCCTTCATTTATTTACAATTATTATGAAGATGTCTTTAAATATTCATTATGGAAAACACCTTAAATTGGTATTTATACCAATTTTTTTGCAGTTTAACATTAGTTGTGTTTTTATTTCGAAAGTGTTAACAGTGTTCCGATAATAAAATTATACCCACAGCTTTTGAAAATGAATTTTCAAATAATTGAGAGCCAACGTGGCAAAAACATTCTCCTCGATTCAGGATACCAATATTATTTTAAAAGAGAAAACAAGGACTCGTCTCTTTTTTGGATGTACAAAAACAGAAAAATATGTTTTGGAAGTATTATGATTTCACAAAACAAGTAAGTCTTTTTTCCCATATCTAAAAATATACCAAAAGGTTGGGGACACGTTTCTTCCCAACTTACAATGTTGCTACATAATTTTGAAAATACAGAATCATTTTAATTTATTGTATCTTCTGCAAAAGCCATTATATTGTATAAAATTCGTCACAGTTATTGTTTAGTCTTCACAGCCAAATTAGCTTATCAATTGTATCTAAGAATATTCTTACAGCTATAGGTAACTATAAAAGTTTTATAAATTAAAATTTTCTTTGTTTTATAAATATTTATTCAGCAATTTTTAAAGAACGTTTGTTTATATAATCTTTGTGTAACTGTTAGTAAAGTATCAATAAAACAGATTTATGGAGCAATATTATTATAAAGCGTGTCCATGTATGAGGTGCCCCAGAGGAGAAATATTTGTTATTTTTAATTTTAGCGAAAAATATCACCCTTGATAAAAAGTTTTGCTTGTCCAAAAAACATATAAAATGAAATAAAATTCAAGTTTTTCAAAACTTGCTTCATTTTATATTATAGAAATAAGTAATCTTTACGACAATAATCTAGTGTGTATTATTACTGTATTATTAGTTATTATTTTTATTATTGATTTTAATTAAAATTTACTGTTGTATGATAATTTGAAATATTATTGCTTAAATGACAAAAACGTCAAACACTATATTATTGTCGTAAAGATCACTTGATTATTATTACATTTTCTAACTTAGTGCAGAAATGCATAGTGTTTTGAAAAACTTGAATGTTATTTTATGGGGTTTTTGAACAAGCAAAACTGTTTATCAAGAAGGACATTTTTCGCTAAAACTAAAAATAACAAATATTTCTCCTCTTGGGTACCTCATCCGTGAACACACTGTATATATGTACCTGTATTTTATGAAAATTGCAACAAATTGTTTTATTCATCCTATGAAAAAAGTTAAAAAAAGTATTATCAATTTTGATAATTAGACATCTTATGTATAAATAGTCTGTTTTTAAGTGTAAGGGGTTAAAGAAAAGGTCCTTTATTTCTCACAAGTCAATTTAATTGGCGACCGGTTTCGAAGCTGTCACTTCATCATCAGGCACACCTAAATGGAATGTCAAGGAGTCAGTTGTAATAAAAAACAATTATAAAAGCATGAACGGACTTTAACATATACAAAATAACAGAAAAAACACAAAAGAAAGTTAAACAATAACCTTGACTCACCTTGACTATTTCCATAAAGGAAGCGCTACATAAAGTTTAACAAAACGAGTTAAAAAAGTCATATGTAATACAATTGTATTTTTTTAAAAAATATTTTAGGTTAGGTTAAACCGCGAGATGTCTGTTTAAATAAATTAATTAAAACACATGTAAGACAATTATTAACTAAACAACACAAAATAGTTTCTGATCACGAATGTATATCAAATATAGCAAAAAATGAAGTTGAGGTGAGCATCAATAAAGCCAAAAAAAGATCTCGTGAAGAAACTACGTCAATCCACAAGATTTTTGATGAGGAAATGTTACCCGTAATGGAGTCTGGAATGGAATTTGTAACCGAAATTTCAAGCTTTGAATCCAAAAAGGACAGACTGTACAGGGCGAGACACAAGACTTTAGGTATAAATTTAAAATCCGGGAAGACATTTTATTGCCAGATAAAATAACTAACAACTTTTTGTTATTTGAAAATGGTGATGAGGACAAAATATTAGCGTTTGCTTCTGAAAACGCTAGAAGTACAATGATTCAGTGTCTCAATTTTTTTGGAGATGGCACCTTCAGAAGTTGCCGTCCACAATTTAAGCAGCTTTACGCCATCCATGCAGACATTGGTAGTACACCAACCCAAACCAACATTATTCCTCTCGTATACGTACTTCTTCCCGATAAAAAAGAGACAACATACATACGTTTGTTTTCTCTAATAAAACAACATTTACCATTGTGGAATCTTGAGAGTTTCAAAATAGATTACGAAGATGCAGCTATTTTGGCCCTACGAAAATGTTTTCCAAATATAAAAATAAGTGGATACAACTTCCATTTTAATCAATGCTTGTGGCGCAAAGTTCAAGAAATTGGTCTAACTAAAGCATACACGGAAGATGAGGAAATCCGAATTCACATAAGAAGATGCGCTGCCTTGTCACACATTCCATATGAAAGCGTAGACGATGGATGGTTGAGCATAATGGAAGACTGTGTTAATGATCCACTTTTACAAAAATGTAACGATTATTTTGTTGTTCAATGGTTGTGCAATTCCATTGTGCAAAAAATGTGGATATGCTACGGCGAAAGGCATAGAACAACAAACTCGCTTGAAGGTTGGCATAGCCGCCTAAACAAAAAATTGTTAAAAATACATCCAAACATATTTGAACTTATAGAGGCACTAAAAGAGGAATCCCATCACTATGATAATATAAAAAACAAGTGGAATTGTACATGACACCAAAAAGAAGGAAATTGCGTTATACTGTACTCGATGAGAGAATCTAAAACACGGTCAGTGACTACGTCTAGGAAAAAATAAGCATTAGTTAATGTTTGTTAAAGTTGGCGTATATTGTAAAAATGCAGTGACGTTTTATTTTAATTTACAATATTCTATACCTAATAAAAAAAAAATTAATCTATTTTTCTTGTCTTATTTATAATTAAATATAAAAATATAAATAAATAAATAAATAAATAAATAAATAAATAAATAAATAAATAAATAAATAAATAAATAAATAAATAAATAAATAAATAAATAAATAAATAAATAAATAAATAAATAAATAAATAAATAAATAAATAAATAAATAAATAAATAAATAAATAAATAAATAAATAAATAAATAAATAAATAAATAAATAAATAAATAAATAAATAAATAAATAAATAAATAAATAAATAAATAAATAAATAAATAAATAAATAAATAAATAAATAAATAAATAAATAAATAAATAAATAAATAAATAAATAAATAAATAAATAAATAAATAAATAAATAAATAAATAAATAAATAAATAAATAAATAAATAAATAAATAAATAAATAAATAAATAAATAAATAAATAAATAAATAAATAAATAAATAAATAAATAAATAAATAAATAAATAAATAAATAAATAAATAAATAAATAAATAAATAAATAAATAAATAAATAAATAAATAAATAAATAAATAAATAAATAAATAAATAAATAAATAAATAAATAAATAAATAAATAAATAAATAAATAAATAAATAAATAAATAAATAAATAAATAAATAAATAAATAAATAAATAAATAAATAAATAAATAAATAAATAAATAAATAAATAAATAAATAAATAAATAAATAAATAAATAAATAAATAAATAAATAAATAAATAAATAAATAAATAAATAAATAAATAAATAAATAAATAAATAAATAAATAAATAAATAAATAAATAAATAAATAAATAAATAAATAAATAAATAAATAAATAAATAAATAAATAAATAAATAAATAAATAAATAAATAAATAAATAAATAAATAAATAAATAAATAAATAAATAAATAAATAAATAAATAAATAAATAAATAAATAAATAAATAAATAAATAAATAAATAAATAAATAAATAAATAAATAAATAAATAAATAAATAAATAAATAAATAAATAAATAAATAAATAAATAAATAAATAAATAAATAAATAAATAAATAAATAAATAAATAAATAAATAAATAAATAAATAAATAAATAAATAAATAAATAAATAAATAAATAAATAAATAAATAAATAAATAAATAAATAAATAAATAAATAAATAAATAAATAAATAAATAAATAAATAAATAAATAAATAAATAAATAAATAAATAAATAAATAAATAAATAAATAAATAAATAAATAAATAAATAAATAAATAAATAAATAAATAAATAAATAAATAAATAAATAAATAAATAAATAAATAAATAAATAAATAAATAAATAAATAAATAAATAAATAAATAAATAAATAAATAAATAAATAAATAAATAAATAAATAAATAAATAAATAAATAAATAAATAAATAAATAAATAAATAAATAAATAAATAAATAAATAAATAAATAAATAAATAAATAAATAAATAAATAAATAAATAAATAAATAAATAAATAAATAAATAAATAAATAAATAAATAAATAAATAAATAAATAAATAAATAAATAAATAAATAAATAAATAAATAAATAAATAAATAAATAAATAAATAAATAAATAAATAAATAAATAAATAAATAAATAAATAAATAAATAAATAAATAAATAAATAAATAAATAAATAAATAAATAAATAAATAAATAAATAAATAAATAAATAAATAAATAAATAAATAAATAAATAAATAAATAAATAAATAAATAAATAAATAAATAAATAAATAAATAAATAAATAAATAAATAAATAAATAAATAAATAAATAAATAAATAAATAAATAAATAAATAAATAAATAAATAAATAAATAAATAAATAAATAAATAAATAAATAAATAAATAAATATCAAGTAATATTTAATTGAGTAGGTATAACTGTAAATAAATGAAAGATTATTATCTTATTTATTTCCAACCTAAATAGTTACTTTCTAATCCTATGCTTACCCATTTGCTAAACCCGCATTAAGCAAGTCCCCAGTTGCGAATTCTAACCAGGTAAAAATTTCCAGCGTCCCGAGATGCGAAATTTTTACTCCGAGTCCCCAGTTGCGAAGTCCCGAGTTGCGAAGTCCCGAGTTGCGAATGAACCTTAGACGGGGGTTAAGAAAGAAATAGAGGATGCCTTTCATTAGCTGTTCGTTTGACATTTGTAGATTTGGAGCGTTAGCCACTAGTTGTGGTGCAGGATTTCCTTGTTGATGGCGGTATCGGGTTGTAGAATATTTGAGAATTTGTTTTATTTAAGTGTAAATATACTATCTGAATGAAATTAATGCCACTATTCAAGGTTTTAAGACCTCCTCACTTCAATCTTTGTTTTATATGCTGTTTTCTTTAAATTTTTTCTTCAAAAAATATTTACAAGAGAATCCTTCGCAAAAAAATATTTGATACGCCCATGGAGATCAAAACTGTCAAAAGTTCGTAGATACTGGCTTCAAATAAAGCCTATATTAAACGGCGCCCTTTAGTTACCTATATTTCATTTGTTTATCTGAGGTAAAACACCGTCAATCTCTCAATTTCAACCTCATTTTTGGTATACTTAGTTTCTTTTCCGTTTTTTTCTGTTTTTCTTCATTAGTTATTGATAAGAAATTTAAACCTTTTCAGCACCGTATATATCGAAACTACATCTGAGAATACACGGAAGGCATCTTTTTCTTCATTAGTTATTGATAAGAAATTTAAACCTTTTCAGCACCGTATATATCGAAACTACATCTGAGAATACACGGAAGGCATCAAAAGCGTTAAGGACTAGAAACCGAAGATCCTACTTCGGGAAGAGATATTAAGACAACCACTTAGTTGCATTAACCGCACCCTCGCTTAATTCGTATCGGTTGTTTCTCTAATAGCAAAGGGGACCACGTTTAATGTGTAGATAGATACGTTGTTTCTTGCTTCAGTCTAAATTAGTTTAAGGGCATTTTTTTTATACACCATGTTCATTATAAGTATTAAACTAGAGTTATTTTGCAAAATGTTCGTTTACAAAAAAAAGTACTAAATTAAAAGAAAATAATGTTGTTTTATTTTTATCAGGGGTTAGAGTCTCAGAAATAGGTCACCAAGGGCATTAGTGGGGTATATATACAATTTATTGGTATTTAGAGCTAGATATTTATTAGTAAGTTACATTTTAATAATAATTGAATCAGCAATTTGATCTTGTACTGAGTTTCCAATGTCCATTTTAGAAAAATTACAGGTATAAAAATCTAATAATTTCTACATAATAATATTAATAAATAATGTTTCAAGAATCTACTTACATGTAAAAATTTCAAAGAGCAGTTATTTAAACTGTTTTTCTCAAAATTATGTTGTTGACTTTAAATTCGTTAACAGAGTAAAAAAATATATTTAAATATTACGTCAAATAGCTGGTATTTCTATTGTACAAATACACTTTAATAGCTTTAAATGATTTAAAACAAGTTTTTTGTTGATCTAACCTACGTGCACACAATTGTTAACTTTTTTGCTTTCTTTAAGAAGGTAATAAATTCAAGACATTATAAATTTCGTAGACATAAAGAAAAAGTAATGTTTATTGAAAGTTTGCTTACAAGTAGTACTTGGAACGAAATAAAGAAAAAGGTAACGATACAAAAATAAACTGGGACAATGAACAAAACCACATTCACATTTAACTAATGAAGAAAATCTAATTATAAACGAAGATGAGTGAAATTTATTTGACGAGTAAGCATGTATATACCGATAGTTTTCTGCAAGTTAAATTGCAAACTTATTAAATTAAATGAAAATACTTTTGTTGTGAGTGCGAACTGTGTTCTATAAAGTCTTGTGTTACTAGTAAACTGTACAAACATCTACAAAGTACAGTTGGTAGGGTGTACAACTTTTAACAAATCTATTTCATTTCCATCGTTAATAAAAAGAAAATAATTAATAAATATTTTTTTACCAAGAAGTACCGCAGAAATCCGTTAAAACCCTGGATTAACACTGATGTCGTATCTTTAATTCATCATAAACGGCGACTTTGGAGAAAATACAATATTTCTAACAATATACAGGACTTCCGTTCTCACAAAAATTTCTCTAATTTCTTAAAACTATACATAAAACATAAAACTATACATAAGTAAGTGTACCTTTTTGCATTACCCAGATGGTTACTTTATGTTCTACAGATTTCGATACTGCGAAAATTCTGTAAAACACTTTTACTTCTGTATTTACAAATGAACCTGTCACTACCGGACTACCACATATAATAACCACGAGGTCTGATTGAAGTGCAATTTAATCCCAAAAAGGTTAGAAATAAATTACTTAAGTTGAAGAACCACTGAAGATGGAAAAAATTATTGAATTAGTAAGAAATTATCCAATTCTATATGACCTTTCTCATGAAGATTATAAGAATATTCGGAAAAAGGATAAGACTTGGAGTAAAATAGGAGAAGAAATTTGCGAAAATAGTAATTATTATTTATTGTACCTATTAAACCTGGTTAAAATAACAATAGTTTTTATTGTAAAAAAAAACGTTACTCTTCATAGGACTGAATTAAAAAAAATTACAATTTTTTCTCGTACAGAAAAGGCCAATCTTGGTGATCTCCTAGTTTCATTGGCAACATTTTGAAAAGCTCCAAGTTCAGGTTCTCTACTGGGTCTAAAATTTCGATGAATCCATCATGACATTGTTTTTGTTCGTAAGAAATTATGTAAGATACATGCAGTTTTCACAATAAGAATGGCAGTATCAACTTTTGTTTCCATTGGTCTATAGAATATACGCCATTTTTCTGCTAATATACCGAAAGCATTTTCTACCACTCTTCTTGCTCTACAGAGTCGTACATTATAATTTTCCTTGAAAACATCTGATTTACTTTGCTTGGATGGAAAAAGCCTCAACAAATATGGTTTTAATGCAAATGCTTTATCTTTAATTATCACACGAGGCGAAGGATACTTTTATCCTGATAATAACATTCATTAAGTTTGCTTCAAATCTTCTTCCCATGTTGGAAGCTTCGAAAATTCCACCATCACTATTTTTTACAAAATCGCCAATATCAACTGAAATAAATCTATATTCTGGTCCAACAATAGCCATTAATACTAATAAAAACTTGTTTAAATAGCGCCAATAATTAGATCCAGTTTTGCTTGGACACTTGATAGTAACATGCTGGCCATCTATGCTGCCAATACAATTCAGAAATTGTCATGTATTTTTAAAGCCATTTTCAAATTTTCTATATATTTCTTGAGTGGGTTCGGGTAAATATGTATCTTGCAAATTTCTACATAAAGCTGCGCAAACTTTTCTAACTATGGCACTTACAGTCGAAAAGCCAATTTTAATACAGTGGACAATTGTTTAAAATGAATCTCCAGTGGCCAGATACCTAAAAATAATATTTTTTTAAGGAAAGAGAAAAAATGGAGGAATCTCCGAGATACTTATGCTAAGTACACTAGAATCAACAAAACTAAAACGGGACAAGCGGCAACTAATGCAAAAAAATGGATATGGACAGATCACATGGAAGCTTTTAAACCATTTTTGAATTTTGCCAAAACTACATCTATTGTTAGCGATGTCTGTTCATAAGAATCTATAATAATGACAAATATGGAGCCACCTGAAAGCATAGAAATGTTTGAAATTTCCAGATCAGAAGCAACGCCGAATATGGATATCATTCAGGTTTAATCGTCAGTATTGACACATACAAGTACATCAAGTGCTGCCCCTAGAGTTACCCCTACCCAAACTCCAGTTATATCCAAACGTAATATTGAGACATCGACTTCTGTGAAAGATATGATAACTTATTTTGAAAGCAAAAAAAAAACTTTTTTTGTCTCACGCATCTACGATCAAAACTTTCTCTCTTAGAAGACAAATTAAGACCAAATAAAAATTGCACAAGTCATCATTGAACAGGAGCTGCTTCAATTGGAGAACAATTCTTCAAACGCCTATCAATGAGCTGTAAGTGTAGATACTTATCCAAACATATCTTTCGTCGAAAGTATTTCATCTCTGGATTTTTAAAACGATGCTGCAATCCTCAGACAATTTGAAACCTCTGAGTACAACACTACTTCTGAAAAGAGCTATATTGCACTAACTAATGTTATAAACCAATCCACTTCAAAAGACTCATCAGCTTCTAACTACCTGAACTTATTTAATCCGTATAGTAAATAAATATATTTACTAAATACTTATGACTATATTTTTATAAATAAAATGCTTCATTTTCCCCATTCGTATAACTTTTTTATAGTAGGTACATTAATAACATTAAATAAATAACAAACGTGTGATGTTATTACCTTAATGTTATGGCTAATCGTTCTGCGGGCGAAATAGCTTCTTGGTAATTTGTATCTTATTTTCGAATATAATTTGCTATAAGATGTAAATGTTCATCGAAACAATCTATTGTCATTCTAAAATAAATATAAAATCTTTTCTCATCTTTTCGTAACTGCGGCATTAATTTATTAAATTCTCCACGTCTTTCTTTATTAATATCGTGCACCCATTTTCTTTTCTTTTTGAGGTTAGATAGATTATGATCAGCATACTCATTTTTAGATAAGATTAATTTTACCTTAAATTGTCTTCTTCCATATGCAAGCAACATAAGTGCTTCTTCTTTATCCGATGATACATACATTTTGTGATGTGTAAGCAAGAATTGTGTGTATTTCTTTTCCAGCAATAGCATTCAACCTTTTCGATAACAAAAATATGACTTAGATGATGCGAAAACATTCGCTTTGGTGTGAAGTCTACGGATTTCGTCACGAATTTCGTTGCGAACTTTCCGCCACAAATCAGCTGCGAATAAATCGCGTTGGTTTGAGGGAGCCTTTTTCTTATTTGTTTTTGTTCATTTGGTTTGATTTAGTTTGATTTATTTTTATTTTCTACTTTTTTGTCCATCGATTAATTCTGTTACAGGTTTCCTAAAGTTTTTTTAAGGTATCTCTGTTAGTTCTGCCAACTGCCAATATTGCAGTGTTATCCGCAACACATTGTTGTTGAGAGATATCGCTGGTGTATAATAAGTAAAGAACCGGTCTTAGCACACTGCCTTGTGGGACACCTGCTTTAATTTCTTTCAAGGAGATTTTTGTTTCAGGAAATTTAGACGCATAATTTTCAAGAAAATAACAAAATATTCCTAATTTTTTTATCTCTTGTATTATTATCCTTAAATATAAATAATCTTAGAAAAACCTACATGTATAATCAAATTTTATTTAACTTCTTTTACTACCACATTTCTTCAACCGCAAATGTTAATATTACATATTATTACAGTTCTCAGTTTCTTTATGTTTAGTACCAAGTTTCTCTAAATGAGATTTTCCTACATCTTTTACGGTAAACAACATTTTCGTTTATTTCGCCAAAATAAAAAGAAATATTATATGAAATATTATGACGGTATCTCAGGGATATAAGGGAATGGAAATTCCTAGCCATGAAAACTTTAGGGACGAAAATCCGTGGCCCCGTTGTCCAGGGACCAATAGATTATTCATGTATCACATTATGTAGAAATAAGGCAACACATATAACATCTTACAGCTATAAAAAGTTTAGAAATACTTCCTTGTATATGACATTTGTGCTTTGCTTTTCTTTTGAGAATTTTACACCTATAAATTCATAGCGGTTGAAATAATCCGCTACTATAAACATATTCACCTGTGGCAAATTACCAGATTCAATTTTCGCATAATCCTGTTGTAATTATATCTTCCTACACAGTGTACATTAAATTAAAGGCCTAGGTGTAGTGTCAGTTACATCACGAATCACGGCTTACGATTAGCTTTAGAATTCTGTGTTAAAAAAGTAATAGATCGTTTAATATTTATATTTTTGTTATCTAAATATTAATTTTAGGAGAAATACAAGGTAAATCAGCTAAAATAAGACCCTCTTAAAGTGGAGTAGCGTGGCGTCTATACAATTTTTTTTATTAAAGTCCTTAATTTGGGACTTAAAATAAAGTACTAAAAAAAAAACATAGCAGGTTAAAAAAAATAATTAAAATATTAAAAAAAGTAAACTCATATAACCATAAGTTATACAAGAGTTAGTTGTCCAAATGTCAACTGTAATGCCTTGGTTTCATTCATATGGAGGTGAGTGTTAGTCAGATTTCTAGCCTCTATAGTCTATTTTTATGTATGAGAGAGTATTAAAATAATAAAGCGTTCGTAATCCATAGGCGTACTACTTCTTTTAGTAGACAGTTAAAATATTTTTTGAAGTTATTCCTCGAGTATACACTTATATTTTCACCTAATTAACCTGCTTATAAATTCTAAACAGCTGAAGGTAAAAAAAGTGCAATTTTTTCTAAAATGTTTTATTTTTCCACAAGGTATGTTAAGAACATTGTATCAAACGGGTTATGTAGGTATAAGGGTTTAAACTTTGACTTTTAAACAACGTTACGTTCATAAATAATAATTTTAATATAAAAACTACTTCTTACCTACAAATCCAAATCAGAATCGAAATCAGAAGATGAACTGTCGCAACCAATATTTATAATGAGTGGCTCGATCATTTAATCAGTAATATTGTCCAACTTCCACATTTTCAATTCTTCTTTAATCGTATGATTTACTGCCTTTTCCCATTTTTCAGGCTTCACATTATTTACAGCTTCCATAAACAACTGTTTAACATCACTTATTTTAAAAGAATTATTTTTTCTTGAAACTTCTCCCTTTATTTGTGCCCATATCAGTTCAATCGGGTTTACTTCGCAATGATATGGTGGTGATCTAACCACCGTCATCCCATCATTTTTTGTAATTTACTACTATGTTTACTATTATTAGTCTGCGCCCCTTTCCTGATGGTGGATTTAAACCAGTAGATAAATTATTTAAAAAAGCCTGTCTTCGACTTGTAACAGTTTCATCTTGCCAAAATTTATTTGGTTTATGTCCCTCGTTGATCCATGTTTCATCTAAATAAAATATATTTCTTCTTTGGTTTCTCATTTCTTTTATAGTCCTTAGGTAATTTCTTCTCCATACTACAATATCGCTTCTTTCTATTAAAATAGACTTTCTGGAATGCTGGAATGCTTTTTCCATAGAAAACCTATTTCTTTTAAAAGTTTCCATAGTGTGCTTCGACTTATTTCATCTCGAACCGTAGCAAGAACTTTGTCTACTGTCGGAAATTCTTTTCTAAAGAAGAACAGATGCACTTTCCTTCGAAGTCTATCTTTCAAAAGATTTTCTAATTCAAATTTTGGTTTTCCTGGAGCTTTACGTGCTGTTTGAAACTCGCCACATTTCTCTTCTTTAACAACTCTGTAAATCGTAGATTTCCCAACACCAAGCGTACTACTAACTAATTCCACTGTGTCATCAACACTTTTACATAAATGTTTGTCTGTAAATGGTTTAAAACAATTAAATATTAATGATTTTTCATTAACTGTTAAAGGACCGATTTTTTGTCTTTTACGCGGCCCTTCCAAATTTTCCATGATCACACTAGAATTCACACTGCACCTTGCAAGTTGCAACTAAACGACATTTAGTAAACTGTCAAAAATACACAACTTGGATCTCCTTACTTACTAAATGGAAAACCTATAATCGCATTTTCGGTGAAATTTGTTGGGAAGGTATTTATCTACTTATAATTCGATTACTGTAAGAAATTCTTGGAATTAAAATAAAACAAAATTGGCAAATAGGTACTTATTAAAAATAATCTTAAGTTACGGCTATGTAATCTTTAATACACAGAGCTTTTGGCCTGTCCAAACCTTTTTCTAGTATCAGTTTATACTCTTAAGCAGTATAAGAGCAAGAAGAAAAATATTTTAGTTTATTTGAATTCAACATTTATAATTGGCAAATAAACTAACTTAAACCATAAAAAATAAACTATCAATATGATACTTGCAATTCTCCAGGTAGTTTGATTACTTGTACAACATCTTGTTTTCCAATGCTCTAGTTCAGTATGATGTCATTTTGGTTCCACTGACATTTAATTCTAACCAAACTCTTAACAAAAATATCAATAAATTTGACATAAATGTACTTTAAGTGATTCAAAATTTTGGCCTCCGAAGCCATCGGCAAATAATCTGATAGTGGTTTCATCAGTAAATGAATATTTTTCTAAAAAATCGCACAAAAGCACTTTGCTATTTTATTCATTCGATTTTGAGCAATACTAAAAACTGTCCCAAAACACTTTGAACAAACTTTCACGTCCCTTCTGTTTGATCGTAAGTAATAGGAGACAGTCATATAGGTCTCTTTTCGCAAACGTGTTGGACCTCTACATCTTCGCCTTTTAGGTTCGGACGCTTTTATCTATCAGAAGTGCAATTCGTCGATCTTGTTCAGCTTTACTAGAAACGCTACAAAAAATTCTTCTAGTCATATTCAACGTATTTCTCTCAAGCGATCGGCACTTAAAATGACTGTCTCTGCAATTGCACGGTACAACAAAATTTAACATGTTCGGATCATTATCGCTATATCTACAAAATAAAATGAAAGCAATTAGATGCCTGCCTGCGTAGTACAAACAACTAGCGTACCTCTGATGCGTTTCTTGCCGCCGTTTCGTATTAAAGAGCTTCTGCATTTTTCGAGAACCACGGGAATGCTCCATAACAAGTAATCCGGGTCCTTCCATCACAAATACTTAATAAAATTGTAAACACGTGCTCTTCGATTCCACCAGTAAACAACACTGCTGATTAAAAATAATTATTTCACCTTAAAACTGCGACGAACATTCGCGGCTTGGACATAATATAGTTCAAACCAAAATTCATGATGGACATAAAATAGCTTGATCCCTAAATCCATTATTATGATATATTTTGCATGGGATATAACCACGTTTGATCCGTACAACCTTCAGAGATCGGAAGAGCGCTGATTTTTTAACGAAAAGCTATATCAAACTTATTTTTGTTCAATGATGGACAAAATACATTTTGATTCGACGCTCCTCGAGTATTACCCAGCTATTCAAAGTGTTGCATGTAAGACAAATCATGTGACGAGATATGAGGCAAGCAACCAAATAAACGTCTAGATGTAAAACTAGTTTAGTACTCTTAATTTCATGTAGTAATAAAAAACAATAATAATATTCTGCTCGGAGATGATTGGAATTTAAATTATTCGTTGGTGAATAGTCGACTTTTCGTAGATCATTAGATTCTATTCGTGGAATCAACCATACTCGGTTGAAATCATAAGAAAAATTCGTGGATTACCACAGAAGCCACCTCAGGCTGTACGAAATGAAACAGGACTCTTAGTTCAAATAATCACGACATGACTACAATGAATAAATACAAAAATAGAACAAAAATGGTTAAAAAGACATGGCGTCTTTCTGCTAAACCCCGTAGTGATTAGCATAATTCGTGATTGGAATCTAGAATGCCTTCATCAGCACTAAAGTCCAGAATTATAGATCAAAGAAATACATCACAACACATAGATCATCTCAATTACAAACATCCTTTTCATAGATGCCTCAAAGAGCGAAAATGGAGTCGGCTCTTCTGTTGTCAGTATTAATACAACTATTACAAAATACTTGCAGCGTACATACAGGCGAAGTATATACTATCTTAAAAGCACTTCAAACCCCAATGCAAGAGGACCAAAATATAGCGATGTGCACAGAATCTCTATCTTCAGTACAATCTATAAAAAACATATATTCCGAACATACTATAGTACAATGCATACACGAGATATGCCACGCTCTTTTCACCAACATAATCTTTGTTTTTTTGGTTTGAGTTCCATTACACGTGGGTACTGACCAGGCAGCGAAAGAAGCTTCATTATCCAATCTAGCTGTGGAAAATATTCATCTTCACAAGGAATTCAAAGAAAATATATGGCAAAATATTGTATCACTGCAACAGAGTGAACACAAAATTAAACGTCATCCAACCATCCGCAAACAACACAGTCAAAATACCTCCGATGAACAGAAAACAAATGTAATAATATAATTACTTACATATATTTATCATACTATATATGATTTTTGTAGTTACTGTAGTTACACAAAATCATTATTCGAAGATTGAGGATAGGACATACACGACTTACACACGGTTACCTAATGTCTCCAGATAATCCACCTCCAAAATGTCAGCACTGTGACGGAACTCCTTTTACTATACAGCATTTTCTCCTGGAATGCAATCATTATGCAGATAGAGAGAGAGAGAGATATGCTTTATTGTCGTAAAAAAATTTACAAAAATGTTATAGACAAAGCGTGTAACTTAAATACTAAACATATAAAAATAACTAAACAGCAGAAAAAACAAACAGAAACAAACAGACAAAATAGGAATAACAATTGCAATGGATATGCAATATCCGTCATTATAATTATTCTAATTTAATTTTTAAATTTAAATTTAAACTTTAATATTTAATTATTTAATTAATGCCATTGTATGTGGAACTCAAATGTCTAAGGTACGTTATAAAATTCTGCTACTGTGTAATATGGTCTTTCTAGAAGAAAAGCTTTAGCCAGTCTTCGGAAATTATCGTATGTATTTATAGATTTTAATTGCATCGGAAGGTTATTATACAATTTTTTGGCATTGTAGGTAATGGAATGTTTTAATAGGTCAGAAGTGGGCATTGTTAAATAAACATCAGTCTCTAAATTTCTTGTAGGATATCTACGACTCGGTCTTTCGGATAAATTTTGAATGTGCTTGCGAACTAAGCAGACGGATTCGAAAATAAATAGAGCAGGAAGGGTTAGAAATTTTGAAATTTTTGAAGTAATTTTCGCAATGTGTCCTACTACTTAAACCAAATACATAGCGGATTGCTCTTTTTTGCAGTTTAAAAATAGATTCGAAAAGGTATAAGCTACAAAAACCCCAGAAAGGTAAACCATAGCGAAGGTGAGATTCGAATAAGGAAAAGTAGGTTATTAATGCAGTAGAAGGAATCAGCTCTTTAGAAACCGATTTAATGGCAAAACATGCGGAGGATAATTTTTTTGCTAAGGTATCTATATGAGCAGACCATTTTAGAGAATCGTCTATATAAAGACCTAAAAACTTGATTGAAGTCACCGTTTGGATCAGATTATTGTTTAAAGTTATAGGTTGTAAAGTACCTCTGTAAGACAATGCTACAGTTTTACTGGTGTTGAAACATAGTCCATTCGAATCAGACCAGGACTTAATAGTCACTAGATCTTCACTTATGATAGATTGTAATGTCTGCATGTTAGAATTATTCCAGGTTACACTGGTGTCATCAGCAAATAAAGTAATTCTACCACTTATTCTTAAGTCTGTGATGTCGTTGATGAATAATAAAAACACAATTGGACCTAATACTGATCCTTGAGGTACTCCACTGCTTATTGCTAGATTTGTAGAATCCTCACCATTCGCCCGCACCTGTTGATTTCTATTTTCTAGGTAAGTTTTAAACCATTGTAAAGGAGAACCCGTATGCCATAAATTTGTAACTTATTAATTAAAATATCATGATTTACACAATCGAAGGCCTTTGCGAAGTCACAAAATACTGAAGCGGTGAAAAGTTTATCATTAAGTCATGTGTATATTTTATTAAGAACGGAAAACATTGCGTCGCTAGTGCATTTTTTAGGTAGAAAGCCATACTGATGAGCTGTGAGGATGTTATGCTTGAAAAGAAAGGGCAAAAGACGGTTTTTCATTAGCCGTTCTACTATCTTCGATAAGGTAGGCAATAACGCGATAGGTCTATAGTTACAGGTTTTGGTTTTGTCGCCACCTTTATGAAGTGGGATTATTATAGCTGTTTTTAGACAGTTAGGAAAGAGACCAATTTCAAAGGATTCCTTAATCAGTGAAGTTAAAATGTTGATTACTACATCCGGTATATTTAAAAATATTTTGGTGGACAGGCCATCAATTCCACAGGAAAATTTATTTTGGATGTTGTTTATGGTTTGCACTAGTTCATGCTTGTCTACTGGTCTTAGGAAGAAACTTTCAGTGATCCTTTTAGTAGGTAGGAGGAAGGAGAGAGCATCCTGACTCGGAGCTATGTTAGATTTAATATTTTTACTTACATTTACGAAATAATTGTTTAGTTCATCTGGGCTAGGATTTACACTGTTTGAAGAACGGGTTTTATTCCTTAAGTCATTTATTATAGACCAGGTTTCTTTGGAGGAGTTTTTAGCTCTTGCGATGCGATTTTTGTAATAGTTTTTCTTAGCAGATTTGGTGATTTTCCGATACAATATTCTGTAGTTGTTGATATAGTTTAATATTAGGGAATTATCTGTGTACTTTTTAATATACATGAGTGACCTC